>JAPMOB010205414.1:0-10036 GCA_029875015.1 Lepomis gibbosus
CTCCTCTCCTCTCTGTTGTTTCCTCCTCTCCTCTCCTCTCCTCTCTGTTGTTTCCTCCCCTCTCCTCCTCTCCTCTCCCCTCCGCTGGCTATTTATAGAAGCTGCACTGATTTCAGTAGGAGCTAATAATAGGCTGTGTGTGCCGACAGTGTGGACTGGTGATAATGTGATTTATAAATGATTAACCTGGAGAGAGAGGAAGGGAGGGATGTTAGACCTCGCTGTATTAGCAGTGATTTGTTTAAGATTAAGTAGGTACGATGAAAAAGACATAACCTGAGGATTAAATATAGTAATTAATTATATTTTATATTGGTAAATATGCAAAATAGTGTATCTGAATCATAAACTTTGTACCTCCAGAAATTTCTTAGAGAATTATGAACACTTTATCTGTATGGTTTAGGGACCATCCCACCACAGACCTTCAATTAATGATCAAAAGGTTTCAAAAATAAAACTATGATATTTTATTTTAGTAGTTCAGTGGCTTAACTTGTAATTAATTTTTAAAATGTTTTTAAACCAGTGAGTGTATTCAGGGGTTTTGTAGAATCCACAACATTTCCACATGACTACTGACAGACTTTTACTTTGAAAGGTGGCCAGTGTAGACGAGGCGTCAACGTGCTTCTCCGGGCTGCAGAAATGTTTGCATTGCTTTCTCTTGGGTACATCTACACAAAACTTGTATAACATCAACAAGGTGGATAAACGCTCACATTTGACCTCATGTGACAATGCCAACGTCGGGCCTTCAGACTCGGCCTCACGTAACTCCAACAACCACAACGAGGCTGTCGCCACAACAGCCAGCAGCGCTAACGAACCAAGCAGTATCCATCAGCTTGAAAAACACCCCGCGGAGGTTAAATGACCGGGATTTCATACCAGCTAGTCAGCACTGAAGAAGCCCCTTGGATGAGAGGCGAAACGCCTTCAAGTATCTTAAAGCAAGTCCAGTTGCTCTTGATTTTAACCCTCCTTGGATAACTATGACCTGGATCACTGAGAATCTAAGCAAATGACAGACGCTGTCATTTCTCTGGTGTCTTTATCAGTCGGGAGGTGTTTAAACATCATAATCTGAGTTTTATTACCTGAAAGTGATGCTACATATTTTCCTTACATTTCATTTCTTTTCCTAAATTACAGCGGGATGTGTTGGCAGTTCTGACAGGGACAAGTGACAAATGGTCTGAATGAAAACTGTAGTAGAAAGTGAGCAGCAGCGTCTGTTTCCTGCAGATCAAAGCACGAGAGGCTGCTGCTGCTGCTGCTGCCAGCGGGGAGATCTGACTGAAAGCAGGCAATCTGGGAAACACTCATCATAGGAATTAATTGGTAATGAATGCACGCTCACACACACACAGATTTACTTTAATAGTGCCAATTAAAATGGAATGAGCGCACATCCTCAGATTAATATTGTAAATGCCAAATGAATAATAAATTAACTAGCTCTTTGTGTGATGTCACATTTCCTTCCTGTTTGCGCTCAAAAATCCAAGATCCTCTCTGCTTTCCTTCCTTTCCTTTCTGATTAGCTTCTCGCCCCAGGGCTCGTGGCGCTGTCTGACCTTTGACCTCACATCGCTACTACGTTAGTTTATGAGATTTATTCTATCTTACAGACAGCTTAATAAACAGTCATAAAGCTGAGATTAAAACTCAGTGTAGGTGAGTTTATTTATAGCAGGTGGTGAAATCAGGGCAGCTACTATAAATATCCGAGAGGAACTCCTCCTCTGTGCGTCTGTGTTTGTGTATTATGCATACTAAAGTAGCTTGTTTTCTCCACTCGTCCTTGTCGGGATACAAGAGAACATCTTCATATACGACAACGTCACAATTTTGCTGCTCCTCTCTCTCTGTTACATCCAGTTTCTACAAATAAATCAACACTTTTTTGTAAAGTAGAAAGAAACTATAACTATTTTCCCAGTTGTTAGTTTTGTTTTGTTTAATTACGTACTGAATATAAAGCCTATGCGTTACATAAGAGGTCCCACATTCCATCTATCCAAGTCCAAGCTGTGCCTGATCCCTAAAATTCATTGGTTCCGGCTACGGCGTCAGGCAAAACGCTCTGATACTCAAATGCTCCTTGTGGCATTTGCAGCCCTGAAGTTGATGGAACAAATTAATAACAAGTCCATGACGTGGGGCAGGCTGCACGCTCCGCTGCTGAAACGCTTCTGAGACACTGCCAGTGGACTTTGCCGGGCTATGGACGGATCAAAACCGGGGCGCGGCGGTCACGTGCTGTAGCCGAAGTCGGTGGACTTTCGGCATGAGGCGGACAAACCAAATTCACGCCAAGTCTCGGTTCATTGAAGACACAGCCAAGTCGAGTAAATCATTTTAGACAGATCCAAGTCAAGTCAGATCTGAAGTCATGTGAGACTAGAACACTGGTTCTCAAACAGCCCCCNCCTCAAGCAAAAGTGGATTTCACTTTATATCAATCATTAACAATGCAGATGGTTGAGTCCACTCAACTTTAGGTCCACTCAATATCCATGACCCCCCTGAAGTGGCTCAATGGCCCCCCCACGGTGGACCGCCCACCAGTTTGAGAACCGCAGGACCAGTGCGTGCTGAGTCTCAAGTCCTTTAGTTATTTGAGGTAAATCACAGTCACCCAGATCAGGTCTCAAGTGAACTGTGAAGTGATTACAAACAAGTCTCAAGTCAGTACTTAAAACTAAACACTGTTTTCAGACGAGTCAAGTTTCACCTCATTCAAGTCAAGGATCAAGTCGCTGAAGGCAAGTACGAGTCAAATCAAGCGAAGACACGTCACAAGTCACAAGAAAGCTGCAGATCTGGATGCAGCTTTGTCGGGTTTGAGTGCTGCCTGTTTAAAATGTCAAGTCTCAAAGCAGGAAAGTCCACGGCAAGTTTCAAGTCCTTATGTTTGTGACACAAGTCTGACTCAGGTCCCTCTCATGTACAGACATGCTCGCTCTACTGATGAGGGCAACAGATGAACAAAACGTTGTGAAAGGCTCTGACACCGACTGGCCGGCTTGAGGACTTGCTCGTCCGTGTTATTCGCTTTGAATTAGCTCCAATGTTCGTTTCCGTAATAAGCGCGCAGTGTTTTGTCAGTGAATAAAAGTAGTCACAAAAATACAGTCGTAGCTTTGAGGGAAAAAGACTCATGGGTCGCTAATTCTGCTCAAAACAAATCCACGCTACAGCTCATTATATAGAAATACTCAATCAAAGCTGCCTTGCTGAGGAAACTCCTGTGGAAATATCGTTTTTCACAGTTGCCCATAAAGTTGCTGCTGGGCATCAGCTGCCTCCAGAGAGAATCAGAAGTCTAATAGCTGCCTCTGAGGAAAGAACATTTTCCTAAAATAAAGTCTTCTTTTAAAGGCACGATTAGGAGGCCCGTCTCTCTCTCTCTCTCTCTCTCCTTACCATAAGTAGCTTAAATTCAGTTTCCAGACCTTTCAGAATTGCACAGAAGAGTGACATAACACCCTGAGGGGTTTGCGTGTATTTGAGTAAATCTGTGTGTAGGAAAAGTGTGTGCTTGAGTGTGTTTGAGAGCCAGCAGATCGTGGGAACATTAATGGCTGCGAGGCAGATTGGCGGTGGGATGCTGGACAGATAATTTCTTACTCATCATCGTAATGAAGACCACTGAGCTGTGAATGCACAGAGCCACCAGGCCTTTGCTGCACGCTGCTGCCATCAACAAACTCTGTCAATGGAAAAAAAAAGCACGTGTCTGACATAAATGAGGCTTCTAGGAATTATTTCCTCCGCTCTTCTCCCCGGTCTCCATTAGATATTGAACAGGGCTTTTGAGAGTCAAAGAGAATAATGACTTAATACCAAGCTCGGCATACTTCTTATTTTTTTGTGCGCAGTCAAAAGTGTTACTTTTTTGAGAAGCTGGAATTATCTTTAGTTATTATTCTTTACATCCTAGAAAGAACGGATTCGGTGATTTTGTGATCTCATCTATGTGTTCAGGTTCGAAGCTCCCCGGTCGGCCCACTCTCTGGACGAGGCCTTTGTCTGGTTCTTTAGAGACCTTCACTCCTGCGTACGTGAAAATTTTATGCAAGTACAGTACATCCCGAAATGTTTTCAAAGCTAAAAAGACACGTCTAGCTCTCCTCGAGAAAAGTAATCCCTTTAGCTGGAACCACTAGAGGGCAACAAAAAACACTCTACAGGCCATTTCAATAAAAAATGTGAAAAGATATGAATTTTTATCTGCACCACAAAATTGGTTTAATGACCAATACACAAACTCTCAAACTGGTGTTCTTCTTTGTGCATCGCTGCAGAAACTGAAAAAAAATCTGCATTTGAAAGAGCCCTTTGTTCCAGGCCCCGGCTATCTCTGTCGATGATCCTCAGTAATTAGCATAATGATTAGTATTTTATGTACATTAGCATACCACTAAAACCTAACCCTATCAGTAAAATATCAAAACTATTATTATAGTATTTAAGATTAGTACATAATGTTAGGATGCTAAAATACCTTTGGTAGCACTAGTGAGAGGCCGACGTCACCACTAGCAGTCATTGTAACAGAATCATTTCTAAAGCAGACAGCAGCTACAGCAGGTTGAGAATTACAGGGTCAAACAGAAGCATAAATCTCACTGTCACCAGAGTGGGTTATACAGTTCAAGTTAATTTAATAATTGTTAGTTAATATAGAAATAACTTTATGTTTATTAACATAAACAGAAATAAGAAGACACAGCGTGTCTAAAGGGACCTGTCTAATATTTCCTCAGGGGAACCAATATTCTTGAGTTACAGTGAGTCGGGTCTTTGCTGCTGGCGCTCATTACCGTGAGAGGCAGAAGAGCAGCCCGGTTCAACAGAGGATGACGTCTTAAGTTAAGCTGCTGCAATGTTCATGAAGGTTTGGATTAACACTCGCTTGAAGCTTGAAGTTTCCTTTCAAGTTAACACAGCCGATGAGGTGTGCAGGGTTTTCTGTGCATTCAGTTCACACAAGAGAAACACGATAGCCTGTCTACGTTTCAGCGACAGTCCAAGTGTAACAGCTTAGAGCCTGCGACCTGATGGATTGTGGGAGTTATCTTTTGTTTTCTGTTAAGGTCAAACGTTCTAGATAACTTTGTCTGATTTTGTTCTTTTAGGGTTCCAGAGTGAACTCAGGCTGAGGGGCTTCAGAGCAACCAGGAACCTGCAGGATGCTGTTTCCAGCAACAAAACTAGTGAACCACGTGTGACATCTAGACTCTCTGTTCTCCCTTTATTCATATAAATATGCACTTGAGAACAGATGTTTGCTTTCGGGCTGCGGAGACGCTCGATCTCTGTTCACATGATCTATTTGCAAATGAGAAATAAACTTTATTCACAGACAGTTTTGGTTTTTCATCTTTATTTAATACAGATTTCTATAACATATTTCTTTTAATGATTATTCTCTATGTGAACGCTCTGTTTTAAATTAGACTCATTTTATGATTCATGTATTTTATTTTATATAGTTCTCACGGTATGCTGGAAGTGCAAATAAATGGCCAAAACCAAGAGAACATATTGTGTTTGGGATTTCACACCAAAAATATTGCATATTGGATAAAACCTTAATTTTCCTCGTGGGAATCAAACATCCACTACACGACACTAGGTTACAACTGTCAAAACTGAGCCTCCAGAAGCAAACTGCAAAATCACGCGACAGCTTTAAGCATCCAGATCAGATTACAACTTGTCTCCTCTTATAAACTTACAGGTTTTATCTTTATTTCTAACAAACCAAATGACAGCACAGCCGTTGCTAACCGTTGCTAACTTAACTTCAATATCCTTCAGCCTGAAAGCACAGCCGGCAGCATCGGCCCGCTGACAGTGAACGCATCACTGACCGCTTCTGCATCCCCACCGGCGGCTGGGCCGAGCCGCTAACAGCACCGACAGCAGCGACGCTAGCCCTGTACTTCAGCTTAGCCACTTAGCATAGCCTGTTCCCCTAGTGAGAGGGAAATGAGCTCCGCTCCGCTTCAGAGGACTCCCCACCTTCAGGGGCACGCTCAGAGCTCTGGGGGTCCCCGCTGGTCGGCCTTTGCTCTGTATTAGCGGTTCTGGCTGAATTGGTGATGATGATGAGCCTGCAGGTCACTCCGACAGCCTGCCCGCTCTCTGTGTTCGTCCTAAACTCCTTCAACCGGCAGTAATATCTATAACTTGATTTATATCACATCCCCCTTGGCGCTCCTATACTGCCAACGCAAAATAATATAGAAGAAGATATCTATAAAGGAAGTGACAATACCAAATTAAACAGTGAAATAGAACAAACAAGCACAGAAACAAAAACTGAACTGCTAACAGTGAACGATACAATTACAGTTCCTGCTTGATTTTTAAGTAAGTAAATTTTGGTTTGACCATAAAGTATTTTATCTTTTCTAACTTAAGTTAATAGAATCAGGTCGTTCATCCAAGCTGAAGCTTTGGGTGGATGATCCATTTTCCACTGCAACAAAGCCCTTCCCTGAGCAAGAAGGGCTGCAAAGGCAAACACATATTTTATTCCTCCTGCAACTCAAAAAATTAACATTTGAGCACCGGGTTGAATCTCTTTATGTAAGATCTGTCTTTTCTGTGCGTCATTTGCATTGCATTCGTATTGTTTCTGTGTGTGAGCTATTTTTTAAATGGCAGTGTGCGTTACCTCCATGTGAATGTGTGTTTCTCTCACTAAATCTGTCAACACAGAAACCAACAGATATTCAACTCTCTGCCTGCTAGAAACACAAACAGCAACACAATGCGTGTCTCTGCTGCAGATGTGACATCCACAACAATTCCACAGATTCTCTCTTAACTGCTTTCAAGGCCAAAACAAAAAGATTGTTTGGGGTTTTATTTTTTTAAACAGGAAGCAAGCTGACAAGTACGAATTTCTAATTAAAAAATAAGTGGCTGTAAAAAATATTTAGTGAATATTGGACTCATCTGGTGCGGCACACACAACTTGAAATAAGCAACTGTTTGCTTACAACTTAAAAGGTAATGATGTGTTAATGTTTTATTCCCAACTCGTTTCTGCTGCTCCTCAAAATCTGTTATCGCATTTTTATATTGCTGCTAGCGAGGCAGAAGTCTTTCAGCTGCTGTTAGACGACTGGTTAGTTTTATCCAGTCGAGCAGAAATGCCATCAAAACCGCACAACAAACATAATAATGTACTTTAGTTTGGTTCTGCCTCTGTGTGTGTGTGTGTGTGTGTGTGTGTGTGTGTGTGTGTGTGTGTTAGTTGGTCGGTCAGGTTCTGCCTGCAGGCGACCAACAGGAAGTGGGACAGGAGAGGAAATAAAGGAGAAACAGAGGACGAGAGGCAGAGAGAGAGAGAGAGAGGCTGCACTGATGAACCGAACACAGCAGCACAGATCCTTCAGTCACAGTTCATCCTCATTTCCTGCCTTTAATGTGATGCAGTGACATGAACGTAATGTGTGTGTGTGTGAGATAAATAAATTCAGATGTGGTCAGGAGAAACAGGATTGTGTGTTTAGAAGATAAAACCAGCTTTTAGTGAACCAGTCCGTGCAAACACACTCAGTCACTGCTGTTTTCATGCACACACACACACACACACACACACACACACACACACAGTTGAATACGTGATAATATGATTTTAGACGTCAGAGACGGGGACTCGAGTTTGAGACTCGGACTGGAGTCCGACTTAAGTCGCACACACACTGACTTCAGACTCGACCTGAGACTCGTCCTCGAAAGACTTCAGACTCAGACTCGAGGCGCGGGACTTGTGAACAATGTTTATTTTTCAGAAACGTCTGATGAGCTTGCCGTTATTATTCCTCTCCCTCTGTTACCTATAACCTGCCTACGTAACACGTAGCATCAGCTGCACGACTGCGTGTGAGAGAGGACAAGGTGAGGTGAGTAAAAAGAAATTGATTTGTGTATTGCTCAGGGTGACCGAATTATTGTGTTTTCTTATATTGATCTCTGATTTATTATATAAGTAGAAGTTTATATGTTGGTCTATCATTTATTAAATGTGTGTTTTTGGAGAAGGGCAGTTACAGGGGGTCTCTGCTGGATCAGATAAGGAGACCTGAACAATGGGGGCGGTTTGGCATGTGGTACAAAACATCTCTTCTCTAAGATATCTCATTTCAGGACCTACGCTCGTAATCTGCCCAGCAACAGCATGGTGATTGGTGGAGTCAGAGGACAAACATTGGGGTCAGAGGACGTGGGCCAATCATGGACTGACCTACACTTTTGTTTTATTGTTTTATGACATGTGTACTAAAACACTGGGTCAGGGAGAGACAGCCAGTCAGACTTCATGAACTGATACAGCTTGGTGTTTGTCAGGGAGAGGAAGATCCACCCAGAGCTCTGTAAGCTTTAATCATTTACTGGTAATAAAACTGATTAACTTGGACCAAAAACATCTTCTCCTGTTGCTTCGTTAAAGAACACGCAGGACCGAGGACTACACATAGTTTAAAAAGTCACGGTCCAACAGTAAACATGTTTAGCTCAGCTTTGGCCATCTAACGTTAGCTTGCTTCTTGCTTCAGCTACGACCTACAAGGAGATCGATCGTTATGAAAAGATGAAGGAGCGTTTGCCAAACTTGTGACATTCGATTAACATAATCACTTACATTCCGCTGGCTGCCATCACCTTAATTATTACCGTTGGGTAGAAAGAGGTCACAGGTTTATTGTTGGTAACATCACAGTTTTATTTAGTTAACGTCACGCTGGGTTTAAGAGTCCGGAGAGTGTTTTGACTTACAGTATTTAATAAACCGCATTGCACATTTTGTGCTCTGTAAGTGAGAAACAGGTTAGTTACAGAATTCCTTCTAGCTTTGCAGTTTTATCAGCAGCCTGGTTTGAACGCAGCAGGTGATACAACAGTCATTATAACCACGAGTGACTTGAGACTTGACTTGGACTCAACGAGCATCTCTGACCGATGTACAGATGTAGCTGTGTAAAACACAAATGCCTGTAAATATTTACATAGCTTCCTTGACAATCCGGTGTGCATAACATAATTAATACACGGCACAGTCTCACAGCAGGGGCTCAACAGTTTTCATTTCTGCACTATTTATTTGCTGCTGAATGTGTTTCAGACTGGTTTTTATCAGCCCGTCCTCACCCAGAAAATGACATTCCAGGCCGATAGTTGGAGGGCTTAAAATGACTAAATTTTACGTTATGCAGCCGCGTGACGTAGTGCAGTACATGAAAAAACACCAGGTGTATGACTGGAGGTGGTGGGTCGGGTGGATGATCAGATAATCAGGCAACCTTTACCTGGAATAGTTATTTTTTTCTATTTTTGTGTCTATAGCAGCATTTTCATGACCCCCCCAGGTTAAGAACCACTGAGGGTCGGGCATTGACAGCCCCCTAAAGCCCCATACCCTAACCCCAACCCGCACAGGGATGTGTACCTAACTGTGATTGTATGCATGTTGACTCCATCTGCAAGAACATCACTTTGGAGTAGCCTCGCTGTGTTGCAATGGGGGACAGAACGTCGTTTTGGAGACATCAGCTCATTTCGTTTCTATGTGAGGACGTGTGAGACGACAAAATAAAAATTAGCGTCAAGTGTCCCAAAACGACTCGAGCGTTTCCATAAATCAGTCCACCGACAGACTAACCGGACCTTCAGTATGTTACGTAAGTAGTGTGACGTTAAACACGTGGAAAAGGGTTGTTGTTTGGAAAGGTTTAGGCAACAAAACAACTTGTTTTAGGAATACATTGGGGTTTGGATAAAAGTAAGTAAAGGTAGATAAGTCACATGATGTAAGACGGTAAGGCTATTTAACGTAAACTCAAAATAAATTAACTAAATGCTCCGTACTTGTATAGCGCCTTTCTAGTCTTTTAAACTACTCAAAGCGCTTTTACACTACTTCTGCATTAACCTTTCACACACACATTCACTCACTGAGCCTAAGTGCTCAAACGGAACTAACATTCACACACATTCACACACTGGCGGA
>JAPMOB010205420.1:0-19237 GCA_029875015.1 Lepomis gibbosus
CTCTGTGCCTCTGGGGCCCTGTCGAAGGCAGGGCTCTGGGTGTTAAGTGACACTGAATTGAATTAGCAAATAAAATGGACAGGCTGTAGCAGGGTAATTTACCATGTCAGGGCAAATCAAATTATCCCTGAGGTGCAGATGGCAGTGTATCCATTACTACAGCTGAACTGGTAAACGCAGGCTGTTGTTATCTTTAGAATCCCAATTTCCTTTGCTTTGCTTTGCTTTGCTTTGCGTAGGAGGGAGCATGCTAAGTAGTGATGATGGAATAATCAGTGGCTGATTAAAGAAGATAACCACAGAGGTATTTAAGACACTGATGGAAGGCAAGGCAGAGATGTTCGGCTTTGTTTTGAGTAAACAGAAATCAGGAAAACTGTAAATGTAACTGTAGTCACTTAGCAAGACTCAATTTCCTCTAGATCAGGTAGGGACAGATTCAGCCACACTGAAACAAGACTATGAGGGGTCCATCTCAATATACACACTTGCGGTATTTGTGAGTAGTTCAGTGCCTACTTGTGTGATGTATTTACAGTGACTGCCACAGTGCCCAAGTACCCGTTAAGGCCACGAGCATGTGGGAGTTCATCTGAACTCACTGGAACATGGATTAATTAATATGGACGTCCCATCACTCACTCACACAAATACACATATTGGACATGCCACAATCCACCATTCAGGTACAATCAGGTGACAGTAATAAATGCACATTGAGGATCTGAGGAGTATTAACATTAAGAAAGCAATTCAATCGAGTTATCTATAAGCTCATAGGTTGTTTGTACGCAAAAGAGACCTAACGTGATATCATTTTGAATGATCTCTGCATGATATAAATTTAAAGGACAATAACAGGATATATTTCATATTCATCTTATGTGATAACCATATGTGGATGTTCTGCCATAACTTTGTAGTGCTTGGACATGAATGATAAATATTCATGAACGCAAACTCCTAAACTCAGCCTTTAGGCTCATTATTGCCACTAACTTGAATGGTGACATGCAAGTGCATTGTGGGATATACTAAATCTCTGCGTACCAGTTCAAAGCTGTAATAGGAGAACTATGCATTAAGTGCTGTGGGCACCATGAATGTATGTGGAAAATTTAAGGAAATTGAGACATTTCAGTGCGGACCAAAGTAGTGGACGGACCGACGGATGTTGCCATCACTAGAGTCAACATCCGTTAATGGCCTGGCTAAAAATATTATTATTACAAGTGTTTCAAATAGCATGTCAGTAAAGAAAGAGTAACAGTAAAAATGTTGGTATAGTAAATTTCATTTTTGTGCCCTCTGCAGGCTTCTTCCTAGAGTGAAGCCCATGCCGTTACACAAATATTTAGGTTCCCTTGATACATCTAATAAAACTGTTTACAATGTTTCCCCAGTGTTTCACCTCAGAGGAAGGACGTAAACTATTTCACAGTGCAAGGAAGAAAGGAAGCAAGGAGCAAAGAGAGATTGAATGTCCACGCACACCTTATGTAAATATTTGAGACATCTGCAGATTCTGCATAACCTTTTCTGTCTCGAGAAAGATTAACTGTTTCCTGTGATACGTACTCTGCCTCACCTTTCCAATCAGTGCTGTCGTTATCTCTGCACTGTGTATCTGCTAGCCCTTGTCCAATGTTATAATTTATAAACCCTGAAATTCTTTCAGACTGTTGGCCATGGCTTTAAAACTTACTTCATAATAACCATCTCAGGGAAAGTGAGACAGAAGGATGAATGGCAGCAATCCTGCACTCTGTTTTCTGTCTACTGATCGTTATGAGTCAGACATTTCAAACCAGACTAGAATATATAACAGCATTTGTAAAATCAAATGTCTCCTACTCTGCTCATGCACACGTGTCTACCTCCTTCCCATTGGCGCTGAGGCTTACGTAAGTGGCATCACTGATATTAATATTTAAGGTTTGTTTTGGGGGTGGCACTCCTTGTTTTTTGATGCTTGGCTTTCTCCCGTGATGATATTTCAATTGAGCTGTTACATCATCTGGATCAGGGCCACGGCCGAGATAAAAGAGCCCCATGAGCCATTAGTGCAGGAAGCATGCTGCAGTATTGTCCATGTGATATGCATTAGGAGCTAACTGGGATAGCTGCTCATTAATATCAATGTTCCCTTAGATGTGTTTCCAATCACAGAGAGATTGACTAATCCAGTGGTTATCACCGAGGTTACTCATCACCACTGGATTTGTGCACTCATCTGACTAATGCAGTGAGCCTGCATGAGTATTAAACTTCAGTCTAATATCTTTTTTTGAATTTGAGCTTCTCAGTTTGTGCTCTCTTGTAGGTGTAAGATGTAAGGGGTGAGATAGATGGGAACCTCAAGGGGTCGGATGGTCGCTGTGACAATACTATACACTCAGCACATCACAACCTCAGAGTCTGTTTTCAGGCCACAGCTGACTGAGCGCGCTACTCTTTGTCTCCGAAGACGACAACGGCCACATGAGGGAGACGCTGCTGGCTCAGTCTGCCTTTCGGCCCATTGCACAGGCCTCGCTATGAACACGCCATCCCTTGATAACAGTGGTCAGAGGTTCATCACAGTTCGAGGTGGAGCTGAATGTGTACATAGATGTTTCAGTTTTCTAAAATTATGCGTGTTTGTATAAAATGTGTGTGCGCCAGTGGATACTTTTTCTAAAGTTTGTGACAGGCAGAGCATTAGACTTAAGATTTGAGGCTTGGACTTGAGACACCCAAAAGAATTAAGTCTCATGTCTTGACCTGGCCTTGACAACTATTACTTGCAGTAGTAACACATTTACAGTAATTTGCTTATCTATTTCATTAACAAGTAGTGCAAGAGATTGCCATTCGACATTCAGTCATTACATTACAGTTCTCGGTAAGCGTGGATTCAGACCAAAAAGAGAATTGCTATAAAACAACACAGGGTGCCGAGCTGGTGGGGGCACCAGTGAGACAGTGAAATATGATTCAGGAAGTCCAGTTGGAGTGAGAGATTAATGGGCATAAAGGCTGCCCAGTTGCCAAGACCCTGCAAGCTATGCAAAAAGTTTTCTCACAATTGTTTTTTCTTTAATCACAATGATTGCATTAGAAATTTGGTGTTCAATGTGATTAATCTACCAGAAATGTGCATTTGCATGTATTTAATTGGCTAATGCGGCATCTTGATGTATGGTAATGATAGCCATCAACAATATTTTGGATTCATTTTTGAATAGTAGGAGGAGGATCTTTATATACCGTCTGTGATTGCCAGACGTGCCATTATTTAGACACTGTCAGCTTACTTGCTGTCTTACTGGGAGTTTGATGAAATTATATCATATTGGTGGGGTTCAGTTGATGGACTGGTCCTTTAGCTTGCTGCTGGGACTGGACGCGTAGGGAGGCAGCTAGCCTCTACCAAAAGAGGAGAATTGCAACTTTTGGTAACTTTAAATTAAATGTAATTAAGTAAGTGTGCTTGCTAACGTATGCGACTGGTAATATTCAGTAACCATCTGGTTTTGTTCATAGTTGGAGGGTGTGTGAAGCCTGCAGCTTCACTGTCATTGGGGGTTAAGCTAGCTGTAGATGGTCAATAAAAACATTAAAAACGCAGTCTGGCTGCTTCTGACGTCATGGTTTCAACGTCTTCTTTTCTATTTCTATATGTGACTTGTGGGTTTAGAATATTTGGAGTTGTTTAAAGGCTGTGTCATCAGAGATCTGAATTTACAATGACTTGTAATTCAATTCCTTGTGACTTGACATGTTCTTTCTCAAGGACATGAGACTTGTTTTCATAAAATATTAGACTTGGCTTGTATTTGCCACAAAAGATTTAAAAACAGCTCTGGTACCAGGCATACCAACTCTATTATTCCTGATGGTATCTGTATGTAGTGAGCATAAATGAAGATATTAAGACTCATTTTCCTACCCAAAGAAGCCTTTTTTTGTACATAATGAAAATTCCAAATTCCACAGCCTTGAAAATTGCCTGAGCTAGACAATCCCTCACAGTAACAATGAAGTTGTAAATCTGGTTGTGTCAAAGTTGGTCTCTTTTATCATTATTTCATTCTCCGAGTTGAGTATTTTCCCTTCAGTCTGCTCATTATATCAAACTTTATTGTGAGTTACCTCACACCCTCAGGAAGAAATGAAAGTTCTGCTCGGATATAATTCCTCCAAAAGTATGTCGCCTTACAAACTTTATTATCTCTATCATGTCTTTTTATTTAGAGGGCTTTTGCGAGTAGAACAGCAGTTAATTTCAAGCTTGGTTTACCACCATAAATTTTGTGAGTTAAAAATGACAAAAAATAAGTTAATGTCCACAAATCTAATTACTTTTGGAATACATTAAAATAGTAGAGAGATATAAGCAGAGCAGTAGACTTAAGCCCTGTTAAAGGACTTAAATTTTAAATAATGCTGGTATTCTCCGTTGAAGTCTTAAAGGATGACGGTCTCCATTATTAACATCTTTACTGTGTCTATAAAACATGAACTTTTGTTCATAAGGACTTTGGTGGAACTGTGTCCTATGGTCGTTTGTCCATATAGACCTGCAGCAGCAACTTTTGGCACGCCAAACAGACTCCCATATTTCATGTCACTAGTTAGTCTTTTTGTCTCTTTGTCATGAGCTGTACATCATATCAGTGTCCGACAATTCTGTCAGCTCTGGCCAGGACTGTGAGTAAGATGGCTGCCCATGTCTGTCTTCAGTACCCTGAGGGGTTTTTACATTTTTTAACACGGAGCCTTTTTATACCTGTAAGCCTCAATATCTCCACAGCGTGTCTGAGCACCGAGCCAGAGTCATTGAGAGAGATGAAAGAGCATTTTGTGACAAATTATTAGACAGAGCTGTGGTCTCTTTTTACCCTCCATTTATTGAACTGATTTCCCTCAAAGTTACCCTGTAATGGATCTGCATATTGAACCGTGTTGGCGCATAATTTTTTTACATTATTCATATGTTGCCAAGAGCGATGATTCCATCAATCCAGCTCCATTTTCATAGAATGGATCTACTTCTCTGTACTATTTTGATTTTACACTATAATGGTTCTTTTCCCAGTAAAGTGAAGAAATAAGTGTGAATGTTTGAACGCAACATCATAGCTATTACGGCTCCACACTAGTGTGCGTGTGCGTGAGAGAGAGAGAGAGACTTTATTACATGAGACACTGTGCATGTTGTGTAACATTTGTTCATAAATTATTAAATCATGAAAATGATTACACTCTGGACCTTATTACGCAATGCAGAGTCCCAAGATCTGTATTCATGGTGCTATATTCAGATATTCTGAGCTGCTGGTCACAAGACACCACTCTGGAAAAAGACTAATGAATTCTGGACATGTGTTTTCAGACCAGGACTTTTACACTCTGCTGTCTCAGCTTTACTGCTCAGCTAAACTTGCCAAAGTTTGCCAAAATTATGAATCATTAAATGGACTGCCTATACACAGTCGAAGAATGCCGGCCAATGTGAAGGTGAAAATGTGGAAGGTGTTCTGAGGTATAAAGGAAATTACAGAATCCCGTCTATTACCCAAGTTAATCGATTCTGACAGATTGTCAATTTCATTTATGAGAGCAACTTTAAGGTTAACAATTGCAATTAGGTCTGACATGTGGTGGGTGAAGGCAATCAGCAGGGTTAGACAGTGGATCTATAGCAGCGCATATGTAATTAATGCATTCAGCTGTGTGCAGGGCACTCCGCCGAGAAGAACAAGCAAATTGCAAAGGCTGCTTTAAAGCTGGGAGAAGTACAGCTGCAGATGTGAGCACATTTTATTGTGTGCACAGTTTATCTTTGTCACACACCACTCCCCTGCCTTGACCATTCTGCATGTGTGTGCATTACTAGTAAAGGAATATATACAAAATAATTTATAAGTTAACGTACCCGCACATCCCTTCCTCCTTAGGTGAGGTCTGTTTGACTCTGCATGTGTATTACTTTGTGCATACAGTTTGCGTCACGACATGTGTGGCAGAGTTGACAGGCCATCAGAGACGCTGTGGCAAATGAAAGTGATGCTCAGGAGAAGAGACGCCTGGAGGAAGGCTGGGAATAAACAACCGCATCTGTGACGCACTTTGAAGCACACATCTGAGGAGAAAGAAGGAAGAAGTTGAGAGGGAAAGAGCAAGTGGAGAAGGGACTGAGTAGGAGGGAGTTGTTTCTAAGCCAAGAGCAGAATCTGTAACTGACCAAGACCAAGACCATCTTTCAAATGCAGAGTAGCTTAACTCTGAGAAGGCTAAGGTGGGGTATGCAATTCTAATCCTTTTTGGCAAATTCAGTGAGTATCTCCTCATGGTCCGCTAGCTGTCTGTTCTGTGTGGGAACTGAAAAAAATCTGGTGTTTGTACACAGCCCTGGCTCGGACCAAACCACACAACACTATTCCAGCCATGATTTGCACACAGACAGTCAGCATACTTTCTAGTTCACCAAGATATGTTGGTGTTGTGATTTTAGCTATAGTAGCAGGAGAGTTGTGGGGCTGCTGTGCTGCCACTGGGAAACTGTCTCGTCCTCTTTGCATGTTAGCTTTGCAGCAGCAACTGTAGTGACAGTTTGCTAACCCACAACCTGGCTAACGTTAGTTACATTACTTGCTCTGCCCTTGGTTACTCTGGATCATGGTATTTATCATGGTATAGGATTTTTCCAGAATTGCATACCCTACCTTTGACTCACTGGCAGGAACCCTTTCTGAACACATCTACACACACAGAATCAATTGAGAGCACAGAGGCTGACCTGCAGAGTGCAGCTTCAAACTGTATTCTGATGTAAAAATGTTCTGAACTCAACACATTTTCTCATAGATGACAAGATGATGAAATATCAAGAACGACTGCCATGCCTATAGCAGCGCCTTGAGGCAGAAGATGACACAGTGACTGCATTTTCTACAAGTTCATATCACACAAGAAAATATGAAACTGAGGTCCTCATGGAGCAGACATGTTGAGATAAGATAACTTGATGGTTCAAAGATTTGCTGCAGTACAAGTATAGGCTTTAAAGAATGTATTTGCTGCAGTATAAGATTAGGGTCATGTTATTGTGCCAGCATGATAAAAAGAGCTGAGATTACTGACATTCTTATCTAAAGCCCACCACCACTACGGGCACGACTAGTCCACAACACAGGGGGGTGTCGTTTGTGTGCACACAATGTCATCTACGTGTGTTTATATCCAGGATGCATACATGTCTGAGTATGTGTGTATTGTGTCACTGGAGTGTAATGTTTTCTGAAAGTTATAAACCATAGCAGCAGACAGTGACACTAAAGCTGACGTGGAAAGCATATACACTGCACATTTAAAAATTTGTACATCGTAGTGCAGTAATGTCTGCTCTTACTTTTTTACATTGAATGGGATTGTTGATTTTGGCTACATGCACATGGCACAAATTTTTAAGCCTGGATTTATGAATCCTAACCCTTTCACAGTTCTTTATCTTTAAAGTGAACGATGATGTGCATTGTGCTTAAAGTAACTTTTTAACCACTGTGAGTGTACTGCATGGGCTTAATCATTCAGCAGGTTTTATCATGCTGTAGTTGCTATAGGCATATATTAGACTGCAATAGCAGATGCTGTAGGAAACCCAAAGAATTAGTCAATTCACTGAATATTTTGTGAACATATAAAGTATCACCATTTTGCAACTTTTCCTCATTATGTTGATAAAAAACATAAACTGGGTAGCTACATTTCTTACAAAACTGCTACAACAGCTTCAACTACAAATCTGCTGCTGAAACTATATGGTACATGAAGATAATTTCCAAGAGCTTCCTATTGTTTTGTATTATATGTGCAAAATATTTTATATACACTATATTGACAAAAGTATTGGGACACCCCTCCCAATCATTAAATTCATCCAATCACTTCCATGGCCACAGGATAATAAAATCAAGCACCTAGGCATGCAGACTGCTTCTACAAACATTTGTAAAAGAATGGGTTGCTCTCAGGAGGTCACTGGATTCAAGCGTGGTACTGTGATAGGTTGTCACCTGTGCAATAAGTCCATTTGTGAAATTTAAGAATGTGATGTCATCATGTGCATGTAAAGGCAGGTGTCCCAAAACTTTTGTCAATATATTGTAGCTTTAACTTATATAAGGTGTATAAACCAATATAGCACTATAGCACTTGTAATTACAGTAACCTGAACATGACATGAAAAAACATCAGTCTATATTTGTTAAAATATACTATAATGGATACAAATATAAACAACATTCCTGGATGGTAGGGGGGGNTTATATTTGTGGGGTCAACAAAATGGGATTCCACTATACCTGCGGGGTTTGACAGCTTTGTGGGGACCAAAATGCTGAACTCCACAAGTATTAAAGGGCTTTTTAAGGGCCAAGACTTGGTATAAACTTAAGGTTAGGTTAAGGGGCCAGGGAATGCATAATGACAATGACAGGTCCCCATGAAGATAGTGATACCAGTCTGTGTGTGTGTGTGTGTGTGTGTGTGTGTGTGTGTGTGTGTGTGTGTGTGTGTGTGTCTCCACCCTGCATAGGATAATGAACAAATGAACAGGCAGAGACCCGCCGAGGTTCTGTGTTGGACCATAGACGGTCTTGATCCTTTTAGCGATAAGGACACTCTGAATGCAGGTCTCCCATTATCGGACAGCCAAGTGATGCAGAGCACAACCTCATATTAACACTAATCACTTCAATGTATTCACCTGCACATTCTGAATGATTAAGCCAGAAAGCATTAGGAGCCATCCTCGATGCCATTTAATACCGTGACAATAAGCAAGAGATGCTGGATGCTTCAGTAAACACCAGTGTGACCAAAGAGCGCCATTCAACCTGAATTATAAGTGGGAGAAAGTATAAAAGCGAGCGTGTGTGTGTGTTACTATGAGTTTATACAAGTGTGCATGTGTTCCACTGAGTGGCCATCTGTGTGTGTTAGAAGTGTTTATGTGTTTAAATGTGTATATGCCTGGACCAGACTTGTGATAAGTGATAAGGGTCATGGAGAGTGACAGGGTGGACAGCCAGCGGGAGTGTGTCAGTGGACAGGCAGGGTGAACTCTGACAGGCGTTTCAGCTGGCACTCAGGGCACAGCTGTTCCTGAAAGAGCAACTACAAGGTGGCAGGCTGTGGCAATACCATGAAAACTGCGGCAGCTATGTGACCACCAATGTGGCCATACTCTGACTACAGACCCACCTATACAACAAGTGCTTTGTCTCCCAGCATTAGTCATAATGTGGGAGAAAACCCTCAGCCGGTAAGTTGATATTGGACCTGAAACATCATCAACCCAGTTTAAATTAGAGTCAAGGGGAGCTCTCATTTTGTTGTGTATGTGTCTAAGGCACACTGATAAAGACCTTATAACTCGTTTGTTTAATTCTTAGGAAAACCAAAGTGTAAAAACAATGCATGCCTGTGTTATGGGAGGTTATGTAGCATACTACTTCTTGGCCAGGCACGTTAACTTCCTGCAGTAGTAACATGTTAATAAGTGAGCGTTGAGTTTGCTAGTCTCTGTTACCTTTTGGACAGAGCCAGGCTAGCTCTTTCCCCGTTTCCACTTTTTGTGCTAAGCTAAGCTAACTGACTGCCGTTTCATATTTACCGTACAAATAAGAGTGGCATCAATGTTCTCAATTAACTCTCTGCAATAAAGATACATACATATGCATTTTCTTTATTGTCACTCAACAATATTACCTATGACTAATCACTACTGGTAGGCATAATCTTTAAATCGCCTCCTACCTGCAATTACAAAAAGTATTGCTTTTCTGTTGCAGCACTCTGAGAAATTGCCATTGCATCAAATTGCATCATCTCTTACCTTTCTCTTACCAAATTGAGATAGTTAAAGTGTATTACCTGTGTGCCGCTGTGCGAACGATGAAGGTAACAAAGCACAGCTGATGTCCACAGTTCTTGTCATCACTTTGCTGGGTGCCTGAGTGCCAAAGGGAATACTTCAACTTGCAGAAAGTTACCTTTAGTCACTTTTTTCCTTTTTTTCCCCCATTCAGGCTAAATCTCAGAGGTCAGTCGAGCTCACAGCATGCCTGTCTCAGTTGAACTGATTATGATGAAACCAACGTGGTGATGAGAATCATCAAAGTGTTTGAATAATTTCATGTTAAGAAATGGTAATGAGAAAACTGCTTTAAGAGACAATATGATAAGAAACCAGTACCAACAGTCCTATTGGAAAATTTGGACATTTAAATAATAAAATATTTATAAGAAAATCATTTGTGGATAATATCCAAACATACAAAGGTGACTTGTAGAGAGGGCTGGTGTGGTTCAATGTATAAATTCACATACATTAAATTAAACTAAAATATTACATTATTCTATCTCATTATTTAAAATAAACATGTAGCCCACTCCAGTGATTACAAACATGCACAAGCGTCGCTCTTGAACTGTATGTTTCCACGTACAGTATATGTATGTGTACTTTATTTAGCCCAGTGTGTAAGAAGTCAGTATTTTAAATGGGATTTAATCATCTAAACACAGAGAGGTCATAACAGCACTGGTTATTATGAGGAAGAGGCTCAGTTGTACAATGCCACTTTTCATTGTAGGTCGGAGACCTTTGTTTCAATTCACTCCCTCTATTTAACTCTGTATGTCTGTTTTAGCTTCTAGAGTTACAGTACTCAAGCACCTAAATAACCAATTCACGTCCTTCAACACCACCATTGTTAATCCTCTACATGGTTTTTCCTCTCTTTAAATGGGACACATTTTGAGGGCACAGCTTTGAAAGAAAACTCTGTTTATGCAATCATCTCCATCTCATTATTGCTTTCAAAGATGTGATCTTATTAATCTTAGTGATGTATTTTCTTTGTTTTGCTGTTTATGTTTAGAACAGCAGCCCTGTTTTGCTGTTTTATGTACTCGTTGACAGTGACAATGATGGCTTAGCTGATGTCTACTCATGAAATTAATGTTCTATTTTCTTAGTGTACTTTTTTATGTTCCTCTTGCCATAAACATCCACTGCTGGCACACATTTTATGCCTGACCATCCTCGCAAATAGATCCGACCGGAGGCCTTTTACAAGGGTTCTTCCGATGGTGGGATTTTATTGTGCTCAGGAGGAGAACCTCAATCAGTAGTGGCCTATATGTGTATTTGTTCTGTGTGGGTGCATGTGTGGTATGGCTGAGTTTAGGCCCAAAAAGCAGGTTTGAAGGGGAAAATGCAGGTGTGGTCAAAATGCCATAAAGCATTAAAATGTCTAGCTTACAGATGGCTAAAGGTAGTAATTAAAAAAAACAACTCAGAAACCAGAATGGACATCTGCAACAGGCAGTCAGGAAAAGCAACAGGTGAAGTGCAGCACAAATGCCTGAAACCTTACAGCAGCTAGGCACCATAAACAATATGAGAAACTACAATGTTAAGTGCGCTCTATATATCCTGGGGAGCTAATGAGTAAACGAGCAGCAGCTGTGCAGGCAGGTGGCTGATCGCAAGAGCAGTCAGGTGATTTAACAGAGGCGGGGAACTTCCGACAATGCCTACTGGGCAGGTATGGCATGAGTGAGTCTGGAAAATTACTACAAAATATACAGAAACAGGCTGCGTCTCAATTCAGGGGTTGAATCTTCCTAATCCACTGTACGTGGGACAATAGGCCTTTTTCACAAAGACATTGTGACATGTCATAGTAGAAAAAGCACAGGTGTTACTAATAACATCAACAATGGTTCTTTTGTATTCAAGTGCTCCAGTGAGTCAACATGCACAATACCAGGACCCTGAACCTGAAGGAATGGAAATTGGATTTAGGCATTTTATAATCTACACCTGTGCTTTTCCTACTTTGACATGGTTTTGGTGAAAAAGGCCTCTTGCTTGGTCGTGCAAACTGGGCAAATTGAGTCTGCTATCTCTAGGTTTCACTCACTTGTGTTCCAGTATCATTAGTATGATGAGTCATCATTCAGTCATTCAGAAAGGATCCTGGTATTGACAAGAGTACATGTCAAGTGACACATAATAAAGAGTAAGCAGGCATTTATCCCAGTATCAGTCCTGCATTCAAAACCGCACAAGCTACCTACTTTGGTGAGACTTCGGGTAACGGTGAGACATAAGATACAATCCAGAAACTCCAGTGTGAGTAACAGATTATTAAATTTTAAGACTTTTGAAGGCACAGCAGTTGGTAATACTCAGATGCAGGATTTTACAACTCTAGAGACTTAATACAGCTGCAATTATTTTATCTTTTCATCATGAAGGTTGACAGGTAAAAGAAGAAAGAAGAAATCATGCCTGTCATGACTGAAATTCAAACTACAGAGTGGAAAAATACTTGAGAAAAATGGTGCTGCAGTGAAGGAACACTGGTCCACCTTACCTTCACGCTGACCCCAGTCCACCTCTAAAAGCTGTAGAGACTTGAAACTGCTGGTTTATGAAGAGTGGAAGCTGCTGACAGGAAGCTCCCCAGAGCGCCGTTAGCGTGTCAGCGGCCGCTCAGCAGGAAACGCCCAGGCTTCAGGCCTATCAATGGACCCTTTCAACAGGCACACACCAGCCCTGTTTAGGCCAGGTAAACAGAAAGTGATTCACACTTTCTGTGCAAACCAATATGTCTAGGGTGACAGGATGAGAATGGATGAAATTGATGCAAGGTGATGCCCTGGAGGTTCAGGATCTTCCTCTTGTTGCAGTACACAATTGCAAGTTATCTATACAAACACGACACTGTTTTTGTATGTTTATCTGCTTGCGTATCCTTCTCACCTTTTTTTACTCCTGACCAGTTTGCATGCCTGAAATTGTTTTATTGGAAAGCTGCAACTTTAGCTAGTAAAAACACAATTATCATCCAATAAGGATCATCTGACTGCACCCTCTGCATTTGACCTGTGAGAGGACGATTGGCTGTGTCAGATAAACAAATCCACCTCCAGAAACTGAGGAAAACGCACTTGCTTGCTATGAATTATCTGATCTGAAATTCATTTTTGCTCACACCTGTATGCATCTGGGTAATTATAATGAAGTTACCCTTGAATTAAATGAGGCAAGGGATGCAGAGTGAAGAGGAAGAAGATAAAAGCTCTGCACTGAAGGGGATAGAGGTAGATAAATAAACAGGTTTAGAAAATAAGGCCAGGTGAAAAACACATCTCATGATTGTGAAGATTAATTCACAGCAATTCCCTTCTGCTGTGTGTTTTTACTTTATTTATGAGGGTAAATTAACACATTTTGATAAGAGGCCTTTGAAGTAACTATTAATGAAAGGAAAGGGGGAAACGTTGTGTGTCTGGGTGTGTTCATGAGACAAGGGACAGACAGAGATAGAGGGAGAAAGAAAGGGAGGGAAACATTTCCTCCAGACAGCTGTTTTTCATCGTTCTGCTTCACGCTCGGTTCATCTTCCTCGTTAGTGGCGACTCGCGTGGCTTTCATCAGGATTTCTCACACATCTCCGAGTTTGGAAAAGCAGTTTCTCCTGTGTACTCCTCCCTCCTTTTCACCAAGTCACCTTCTAGCAGTCATTCACATTGCCTTTGAGGCAGTTGATAAGAGCCAAAACATAGCAGGGATCTGCCTTAATGAACGGTTTATAAAATATTAAACCAAAAACATATAGGTAGACTTTGAGTGTTGTTTAATGTGGCTAGCCTGTTACATTGGCGAGCTTAATGATATAAAGCAGGACTTTCAGATCCTCTGATTATCATACTGAGTCATTCCCCTGTAGGCTGTGAGCCTTTCACATAACCTTGTCTAATCACTGATCTCCCACATCAGAAGTGTCAAGCTGAATTCTGGCAAATCAAAAGGCAGCATGCGGACTGTGAGCTGAATTGTAAGTAAAAGTTGCTGCTTCTACTGGAACAAGGTGTTCTCGTCTTCCTTTTTTTCTTTCTCTGTCAGTCTGCCTCCTCTCCTGTTGTATCTCTCCCTCACCCCTCTCTCCCCCTCTGTGCCCCCGCCTCTCCTTGCCACTCTGATAAGAAGACAAAAGATAAACAACCCCTCCGGCATCTGCCATCGATCGCTCCGGGGTAAAAGCTTAATGGCTTGGCTCAAAGTAATAACACTCCTGGAGTTCTCTGAACTGATGGGAATGATAGATTCTCTCCCCTCAGTTGCACCTAGAGTTTGTAAGCAGGGGGAGTTAGTGGACAAGAGGGTGAAATCAGGAGCACGGAGATCAGGACAAAGAAAAAGAAATGAAATATGCACCTCAAAGAAATGTTTGAATGAACATGAGGAAACTGCTCTTCTTGAAGTCGGGAGCGTACTGTTAGGTTTGCCCTTCCTGACTGAGGTGGTTTGGGTTGTGACCCAGTCACTCATCTTGATGAGCCTTCTGCATCAAAATAGCGTCTAGAGCTTGTGACAGCTTCCCTGTAGCCAATGTTCTTATCTGCCCATGTCTAGTTTAGTCACTGTTTTCTTTGTCGCTGATTTCCAATTTTGTTTTTATTACAACTTCCCGCTTCTGATTGCCAGAGCCCAGCTTGCTGCTAAGTATGCATACATACCCTGAGAAAATATTCTAAGTACTATTAAAAAACACTTATTGGCAAACAAGGACAAGGCAACACACAGTCTAATATTGTGAAATAGGATTTCATGGTCACTACTGTAATACAATAAAGGCATGTGAAGACTCATTACTGGAGACAGGCATACCATTTGATTCAGAAAAACAATTCCCTAAAAAAATGACTTCTGGTGCATGATCTGTCATGCAGCACCGGTTTTTCCAATTTTGTTTTGTAATTTGGAAAGTGAGGTTTGTAAAGCAATTTAGATACTACAGAGAACCCTGTCCCCCCTGGGTTTGCATTTATGTTAGAATATAGACTATCCATATTCTAACATACATCTTGGCCTCTATTGCATCACTTGCAACAGGCTAGCATACAAAAAAATTCCCATGAAAATGTATCAGCATACTACAGTGCGTAGGTCATCATAACTTGGTTTTGTCCATACACATAATATACTCCCTTTTAAAATCATTTTAGCTTTGTAGCTGGAATTTTGTGTGTGTGAATAAACCACCCAGCTAAACTATGTTCCATGTTCCAAGGCAATTTTTTTGTAATTTGCATCATTACGAATGTCAGTGTGATTTTGAATGAGGTTTTCCTGTGACACGGAACGCTTTCTTTAGCTGTCTTTTTACTAAGTTGTGATAATGAGGACAGGAGGAGGAGGAGGGGACAGAAATAAAGAACGCTACAGCAGGTCCCATCCTCTGTAATGCCTCTGTCTTTTAGATTGGTTTCCTTCAACATTGGCTCTGACACTTTGTATAGCTTAGCCATCCAGACTCTCCCACGAGACAGTGACTACTGCTGCTCTCCCCAGTCAACGATGGCAGCTTTCTCTACTCTAGAGTATTTAAAACATTTACTGGAGTCCCAGCTTGCTGCGAGAGTGTCAGGCTCTATCACGCTCACATCACTATTCCCAGGTGCGTGTCCAGAGTTAGAGTTAGAACTGGTTTGGTCTGTTTTGAAGCTTTGATAGAGTGACACGTTCTTCTCCTTTGGTCTACAGTCAGGAAAAGCAAAGCTCAGTAACAGAGTTTTGGTAATTTAGCCAGTCAATTAGGGGACTAATTAGCCATTCAGTCATTACAGTGACTTACAGGATTGAATGGTGTCAGATATTGAAACAGTGTCATCCCAATACTAAAAATAGTCTTTGCACTTTGGGTGACTTCAGTAATTCATGTGGGCTTACAGAGCTGCCACAGCACGCATCTGTAGCAATTCTCAAATTGGAATTAATCTGCTTAGAAAATTGTGTTTACAAGGCTTTCTTTCATTTACTTTTAATGAAACAAGGATTACTCTGTCTCAATAAATCATGGTGGTCAAACGCCCATGAGTGTGTTGATGAGGTGACAGTGCACAGAGACAAGCCCCCCTCTGCTACTGTGGGAACAGGCGTGACCTCTGACCCCTAACCTCACCACTGATCCTTTCTATGGTTGGCTGTCTCTGTGGGCCGCCTGATCACAAACACTCACCTTGGGCTTGATGGACTGTGATGGATGGTAGCCCGTGAGCCATGAGGTCAGCCCAGTCAGCCCCATACAGAGTCAACCAGCTGACCTCACAAAGGTGTGTTTATGTCGGTGAGCACATGTGGATATGTCTCAGTAAATTTGTGTTTTGTATGATAAAATAAGCAGTTCTTATAGTTTTGTTTGGGCCGTATGAAATAAGAGGTGGAAAAACAAACAAACTTGGACAGATGGGGTGAAAGCTTAAATCTGTAGGTGTCAGGTAGGTATAGCTTGGCATACTGCTTTTTGTTGCACTTGGAGGCTACTTCTTGATGACATCACAGCTTCAATTCTAAGGTTGAAGCTAGAAACTTGTTGATTGTCAGTCATGAACAAACTGCCACGTGTGCATGTCCCTGTGTGCTGATTAGCGAGCTAATGGCCTTGAGTTCCTGCTGCGGAGTCGCACTGCGGTAGCACCAGTCTCATAAGCGCGGGGCATGATGATGATATCTCCCCTCTTAATCTTCAAAGTGAGTCCTGACACTCATGAAAATGTCCCTCAGCATCAGCACCAACACACTTCTTCCCCTCTCCGTCACAAGTGCGTATATACATATGGGAGGTGGTGGTGTTACATAAGTGCTCTATGATAGGAGTGCTAGTTGGCTGTCCTATCTCTGAGATCAGTAGGAGGTGTCTTAAAGACACATCGATACAGAGATGATGAGGGACAGAAAAAAGCTCAATCCTGGTTAATAATCTGTGATAATTACATTATTAGGCAAATGTAAATGACATTTTCTGGAAGCAGGTGCGGTTCTAGTCTTTGATTTTACAGCTGCAGCCAGGTACAGAAATAAGCCAACAGCTGCCTCTGTGCCCGGGCGTGTCCTCACATGCAAGATATGCTGGTATTCTTCACACACTGATGAATAGAAAGCAATAGGAGATGTGTGTGGCATTCATATAAGCTGCCCTTTTAAAATCTGTCGCCAACAACTCCCCCACGCTAGTGGCTGCAGCTGTCTTAGGACTGCTTGATTGAAACTTTGCTAAAACACAACGCCACAAAATCTGAGAATAGTCCACCTTTCATCATGAAGGGCGCCTAGGTAATTGCTGATATTTAAAGAGGTAAAATTAGACAGTAGGCTGCTCTAAAAGCCCCATAAATGGAAGCAGTCCTTTTGTTCTTCCTCCAGAGACAAAGTCACACAGTCAAACAGGGAGGCAGATGAATCAGTTTTACTGCCAGAGTGGAAAGGCTTTCACAGGGCCTTTTAACAAACTGTCATTGATGGCATCCTGTCATGCAGCCATCATACAGGAGCTCAAATTATACTTACCTAAAAGAATCTTAACTTTGCAGTAGATAATCAGCATTCTGTTTTTATTTGAAATTACAAATGCCTCTCAGAGAACATTTTGGCTCATAAAATCAGAGACAAGCCACCCTAGTCCTTGTGTGCTGGCTGGCAGAGGACTGGGTAGGAGAAAGTCACTGGAGTTAATTATGAGATAGGTCTGTTCTGTGTTTGGAGGAGACACAACAGGCCAATAAGACATTGTTAAGGCAAAAGCATGGGGAAAAGACCAGGCATGAAATGAGACAGAGAGACAAGCAGACAAAGATGTTTCTTCTCTTCAACCTGCAGTGTACCAGAAACAATCAATGATTGAAAGTGGATCCAGAACTGAACTATCGTGCTGAGATGGAGTCAAAAGAATAAGAAGTCTTTGGATGAAGTAGTGCAACTGTACAGTTGTTCAGAAGAGAGGAAATACCAGTAAACTGACTGTATAAGCTGGAGAAAATTTAAAAAAATTCTCACCAATCATGAGTGTCTACACTACAACTTCTTTGGCCAACGTACAGTTAGCCTCAAGTTTTAGTCCTCATGATTTCAGGCCTACTTAATTTGACAACACCCATGGTTACCTTTATAACAGCAAGTGCAGTTTAATACCACAGCAAACATTCCTTGAGCAGCTGCTGAGTGAGAATGGCCGCGTCTTTGAAGACGCATTTTTGATGTAATGAGCACAATCCTTTGTCATTAGCACAATGTAGATCATCGCAGTTGGCACTAACCGTGGTGACAAACATTGCATTTCCTGTGTCTGCTTCACAATGAAAGCTACCTCATGTTTTGTCAGTTGAATGCTTTCAATCTTAAGCAGAATGCAATGTCCGATATAATGCAGCTCTGATACCGTGTAAAGAGAGTAAACACTGAGGCTGATATCAGCGAGATCAAATTGCGCTGCGTTACGCATGCATCGTTTTCCTGTAAATTCATTCCTCATGCTTAGATAGGCAATCTGAATCCTGCACGAGAATGGCAGACTCCACCAATAAAACTACTGTATACAGAGGTACATAATAACTAATAGTAAATTGTATAAATAGTATGAAAAATCTTATTATAAGGATTATAACTTTAAGGAAGGCCAAATGTCGATTTATATTGAGAACAAAAAGGGCAAAAAGTGGCAGGACAAAGCGTCCCAAAATTGAAGAATAAATTGGAGAGAGACAAAGATTTCCAAAACACAAAATTCCTTCCTCCATTAACTAATTCTTGACAGGATAAAAACCTAAACTTTGGAATCGCTAGCACACATTAGAATAGTGAGCAGATGATTCATCAGAGTTCAGTGTACACTGGGTGATTTTATCATCAGCTTTATGGGTAGTTGATTTCAAAAAAGTGTGTTTAGTCTCAATATCCCTGAAGACATTTCAGATACAAATTAATAGAAACACTAAAGAGACACTAAAATACTCAGCAAGTGTATTTTGAGTACAAACTTACATCATTTAAAGCAGGTAAATCAGGTCAGAAACAGACACAGGCATCAGGACACATTTGAAAAAAACTCTTGTACATTCACACGTGTATGCCCATCCTTAAGCACCAGGAAAATAATATGCAGTTCAAGGGTCTAACTTGGATCAAAGGTCACATATTGAGTCTGTCCTCGCAGCGACGTTCATCTCTGACACCTTTGAAGAGGGGTCGTACATCATGGTGGGGAGTCCTGCGTGTCAAATCAAGACCTTGTGTAACAAGGACCATCCTTCCTGTTTATGTGTATGTGTATGTGTGTGTGTGTGTGTGTGTGTGTGTGTGTGTGTGTGTGTGTGTGTGTGTGTGTGTGTGTGTGTG
>JAPMOB010205421.1:0-18882 GCA_029875015.1 Lepomis gibbosus
TTGACTCTTCTTCCGCTGCCTGCCCCCCTCCTCCATGACCCACCACCTCCATCACTCCGGGGGGAAAACAAAAACCACCATTCCTCCTACCTACCTCCGTTCTGGATCGATCTGTCCATCTCTACCTCCGCTCCGCTCCGACTCTTCTACCTCTCTACCTGTCTCACGCTGCTTGTTGCTCTTCTCTCCCTCTAAAGATGGTTACGCCCCAAAGTCTGTTTACCCTCTTCGGTATGTTATCGTTAGCTCTCTCTCTCTCTCTCTCTCTTTCTTCTCTTTTTCTCTCTTTATCTTCTCTTTTTGTTCTATTTCCATTCTATCTTTGAGACATTTGTCATTATTATTATTGTTATTGTTATTATTTATTATTGTTATTATTACAAGCTTATGTATATTTGTTTGCGCACAGTAGCTTGTTTGGTAATTTGTAATATATTTTGGCCCCCTGTTTTTTGGTTTGGGTTAAAGTTCATTGCTTTGCCCTGATATTCACCACGTAGTAATCTGTTAATGCACGCGTAGATCATTATTTTTGCATGCTGTTTTTATTCATAGCCATCTGACACAGCTTGATAACTTATCTGTTTAGAGGGTTTCTCTTCTCTCTTAACCTCTTCTTTCTACACCTCTCAATCTAAGTCTACTGTAATTTTCTTGTGTGTATTCTGCTATTCTCTCTTCTTTGTTTCTTGTCCTAAAATATCCTTGTCTCCAGTGCTAACTTTTTGTTTTTCTAACTGTCTGCTCTCTCCCCACCTCACCTCCTCTCCCTCTGCCTGCTGGTGGCTCTTATGCAGGAGTGTATGGCGATGTCCAGAGGGTGAAAATTCTTTACAATAAGAAGGACAGCGCTCTCATTCAGATGTCAGACGCCAACCAGGCGCAGCTAGGTGAGTAGATATTATCGCATAACTATCCAAGTCAGCCATTCGCATCTAGTTGTTGTGTGATGTTGGTAGAAGTGTTTGTCTGGGGAGAGGTCCCGATTGAAATAAAAGGAATAAATATTAGGCCCGCCCCCTAAAACACGCCCCACCCACTCTGAAAGAGTGATAAAATGATGTAAATGTAAATGCTCTGTATTTGTACAGAGCATTTCTAGTTTTTTCAACCACTTTTACACGACATCTGCATTCACCATTCACGCACATTCATATAGTGGTGGAACAGCCACCGGGGTTCAGTATCTTGCCCAAGGACACTTCCACATACAGGAGCCGGGATTGAACCACCAACCTTCTGATTAACGGGCAACTTCGCTCTACCTCCTGAGCCACAGGTGCTTTATGATGTATTATGTTATTACAGTTATATTACAAAAATAAAAAAAGACATACGCTAAATTATGTAAAATATGTATTATGTAACACAGACAGTTTGCTTCTCACTCGTCGCCTCAAACGTTCAGTTTATTTGAACTTTCGCGCCATTGTTTTATTTATTTTACCTTTATTTTACCAGGAAAGAAATCCATTGAGATTTTTAATCTCTTTTACAAGGATGTCCTGGCCAAGATGTGAAACAGCACAACGTGCAAGCAAGGCATTACATGTACAGCAACATTATTCATTAGAGTAGCAGTACTATTCCATTTTTTACAACAAAGTATCAGCTAAAAAGACATAAAAGCACAAAGACATTTAAGCATATAATAAAATATAAATTTGACTAAATGTTACAGGTGCAAGATGTGTTTAAAACACTGTTCTGGTGTTCAGTGCTGCTCCATGTCTCTTTGCGTTGGAGTTTAAGATGCTCTGTGGATCCAGATGTAAAAAAAACAAACAAACTCTTGGACCATGTCGTATTATTTCCTTCAAATAGGAATGAAATTAAGGTGTAGGCCTACAGGTGTTTGGGGAGGTAGCACCGGGTGAAATCTCCTTGTTCTATTTTACATCTATTTATAAATACACGTACATGAAGTGTGGTGTGGGTGGTGCTGGTGTATTGTGTATCTGCCCATGGTTCAAAAACTACAAGTCCCACATTCCACCGCAATGCACAGTTGACTTTTCTGTGATGAGCATTTTCGCTCGTAGCTGTGATGATGAAGTGTCCACGGGCAAGACTGTCACCCCACAAACTGCCTGTGGTGTGTGTGTGTGTCTGAATGATTCATTTCTTTTTGATGAGCAATTAGCACCAATGCTGCTGCCATCAGAGCGGGAATGGGGTGAATGTGACTTGTAGTGTAAAGCACTTTGAGTGGTTGCTAGAAAGGTGCTACACAAGTGCAGTCCGTGTACCTCGGCTCCACATCATCGGATCAGTTCCAGAGTTTCCCGGCCTGACGACTTCTATATGGGAATTAGGAGTTAGTCATTGCACGACTTACTGGCAGCATGAACTTACACGCCCAAATACACCTGCAGATTCCTGCTGGCAGAATCAGTTTGTGTGGTCAGCAAAGTCTTAAGACCGCGATGTTTTCATCAAACGCCGTTGCCGCGATGCTTCACTGTTCACCATGAAACAGGAAGCTGTTGTAACTGAAGTGTACACCGTCCAGTCTGCCCTAAATTTAATGTGTTTACAGGGCTCAACACTAACTTTCCCACTGGTACTACCAACTTTAGCAACTCTCTTTCTCGCACCAGCATATGAATAGGTTGCATGATTTGTGTCCATAACACGCCTGCTCCACAACACTAGTGTCCCCTGACATGGTTAGGCTCTGTCTGAGACTGAGAACATGACCGCAAATACTGAATGTTCTACGGGCAAGAGATTAGTTCTATATAGATCTTGTCCTGTTTTTAAATCACTTTAATTAAAAATAATTGTATTTATAAAACTGGCATGTTTTCAGATATCGTAGCCTTCAGAAACTTTTGTATTTGATTAAGTGCAGAAAAGTTTTTTTTTTTACTTTATTCCCTTCCATTTCAGCGATGTAAACAAACACGCTGGCTTCGCCGTTGCTGTACAAGAAGGCATCCAGTCACATGCAGAGGTGCAGAGAGCAGTGTTCACAACCACAAATTGTCATTTGCAACGGCATTTTTAAACCCCTGCTGGCGATATAAAACTATGTTAAAACAAATACCACCACGATACAGCATCACCGTGTCCACCTGATGCCTCAACTGTAGATACAAACGACAGAAATACAGAAAGTGCAAGGCATGCTAGAACATAGCGTTTACCGTGAAGACAACGCCAGCGCTTTTGTCTAGAGCTGGAGGCGGCCGCCTCGTGGTACTCTGCAGGAAAACCCCCGGTTTAGTAGTAGTGATTTTAAAATAGCGTTAACTACATTTTTGTGGTACTTCACATTACGTAAACCAAACTGTTTCCGGAACACCAACATTGGACCTCTTATCCACTCCCACCAGCTTCAGAGAGAGTTCACTTTAACAGCACAAAGTTTCTGTAGACATTTCATTATTCCCAAGTCTGATCACATAAACATGAGCATCTAGGTGAACTCAAAAAAACACTCCATAGCCAGTGAATACCACACGACCACAGCATCCTAACCGTTGGCCGCCTTTTTCCTTTGTCATGGTCAAAGCAATGAGCCACCTAAATGGCCAAAAGATGTACGGGAAGATCATCCGAGTGACGTTGTCCAAGCACCAGACGGTGGCGCTGCCTCGCGACGGTCTGGACGACCAGGGCCTGACCAAGGACTACTCTAACTCTCCACTTCATCGCTTCAAGAAACCCGGCTCCAAGAACTTCCAGAACATCTTCCCACCATCTGCCACCCTCCACCTCTCCAACATCCCGTAAGTACCAGGGCAGGCAGCTCAGGGTCACTTCTGCTGCTGCATGCAGGAAAGAAGGCCGTGTCTCAAGTATCCCTTAAAACTACTGAGGCTGTTCTGTTTCCACTGCGCACATTTGAGCATGTAAAGCACAGACGAAACACATTTCATTAATGATGGCTGCGTTCCATGAAGTGAAAATAACATTTTTGTCCAGTGTTTAAAAGCCAGTTCCCAGACATTATTTTCTCCCTTCGCTCTAACAGTATGTGGAATGCATATGGTTTAGTTGTATTTGTTGACATACGTGGCTATAATCTGTGATCTTTAATGTTAATAGACAGGACGTCACAGAGGATGACCTGCGGCTGCTCTTCTCCAATGCTGGAGGCACTGTGAAAGCATTCAAGTTTTTCCAGTACGTAGACCTATCCTTTATCAGAACAGTATATTGAATCTTACGCTAGTTCAGCTTTATGTTTATGTTACACGCCGGCCAGGTCTGTTTCCTGTGGTACTTAACCACCGCATCATTTTCCAGGGATCGCAAAATGGCTCTGATCCAGATGTCAACAGTGGAGGAGGCTATCCAGGCCTTGATTGACCTTCACAACTACAACATGGGAGGCAACCAGCACCTGAGAGTCTCCTTCTCCAAGTCCACCATTTAAGAATCGAACCCACAAGCTCCTGACAGTATCAGGGTTCACCGCCTCTGACCTTGGTGCTCAGAAACCTTTTCAGACTGTGTCTGGACACTGGGAGGGGAGGGGAGGGGAGGGGGGGGGGGTCACATCGATTGAATCAGTTTTGTTGTTGGAGTTTTGTTGATCGTGTCATTCCTCAAGAGAGACTGAAACCTTTTGACTTGCATCATTTTTTAAAGAGAACATTTCAGTATGTTGCAGGTACTGGATCCTCCCAGCTACTCTTAACTGCACCTCTGTATTTTTATGTCAAGCAAAATATTGACATGATGGATTGTCCTCCTGTATGAGACTTTGATGTAGATCAGTGTTTAATTCTTGATTAGTTGAAGAGATACATTACTTATGTGCCTTACTTGACAATATCAACTGTTTCTACAGCTGGACGTGTTCATGAATTACCCTGCTATGCTTTTGAGGCACATTGGTGTTGGATGTTTTGGGGGCTCAGTGAGAATGGAAGCTGTTTTGTCATCCTCTATACATTATTACAGTTTTTGAAGCACCGCCACCGACCAGGCGGAGCTTTTTTTCCTTTTTTAGTTTAGCAACATGTAAAATACTTTGCAGCAGCCTGTGGCAGGCAGTTTGACTTGAATTCCATTATTCCACATGTTCATTGCGACATTGTTCTCCCCCAGTTTTGAATTCACATTAACGTCACATGACGTGGCTTGTGCTGAAGTATTCCTTTATCTGTGTTTTTGAAGCCTTCCGTGCTTTTCCCATAGCAGTGAGGTGTAATTGTCAGTGACAGTGGTTTTTCTAAGCATGTATAGTTATGATAGGATCTCACATCAGAAAGTGTTGCATGCTGTGGAAGCAGTTAGATGAGTCCACTGTGATTTCATTGTCATATGACAGTTTACTCGAGAGGGCTACTCAGTTGGACCAAAGTTTCTGTGCCTTTAGTGTTCCTTTAATTCATTTTAATTAAAAAAAAACAAGCATTTGAGAACACTGAAATGTTGTTTCAGGGACAAATGCCCAGAAGAAGTGTTGAGTTAATTCCCTTTTTTTGTTTTTAAAACCCAACAGGACCTTTTGACTCAAGATGTTTGCTCAGAAATAATAATTATGTATATTTTTTTCTTCCAAGTCTGATTTTATACAGCTCAAAATGTAAGGATTTGGTATAGTTCTGAAGAGGCACAATTAAAGGATGAATTATTTTCTAACAAGGGGAGGTGCGACTTGGTTTCCTGCTTTTTGAATTTTCCCTCTCATGATCTCTCGTGTATTCTGCATTACGTCTGTAGCATGCCTAATAAAACTATTCTGTAGCTCTGCATTCACCTTCTCTGTCTCTCTTCTCTGTTCTGTCTGCTCTGCTCACTTCTGAAACCATCTTCAGTCCCAGGGTGGGAAGGCAGCCAAAATTCATTTTGGAGCCACTTAAAAACAAGTTGTAATAAGCCAGATTGAGCTCTCTGATGGTGCTAATTGATAAGACATGTACAGTTTATTGATGTCTTTCCCACCCTGCCAACTGACACAATCTATTCCTTGGATGTCTTGCTATTCTCTCCTATGGTAGTAGCCTGTTTTTTCCTAATCAGTCTCTACGGGCCTCTGCTCTCCTAACAATCTATCTGATCTGTCTACCTGCTCGCACACTTTTATCAATTACATAAATGGCCTCACTCGTCGTTTCTCCAACCTTTCTGCATTTTATGCTGCCAGCTTTGGAGCATCTTTCAGTAGAATTGCCACAGAAGAACAGATGTCATTATTTGAGCTGAAGGACAACAGCAGCAAATCTTTGCTTCCTCTGTTTACAATTATTACTTTAAAATTTGAGCCATTTAATGTGCTTGCCACAAGGTTATGCTATGGTGTATCCACGGTATGACTGACCCTCTAGTGCTCATAAGCTCCCATCGGTTCCTAAAATCCACTTACAGGTCAGAGACATAATGCTATCTTAAAGTAAATTCTTTAGGTTTTATGGCCTGCATGTATTTGGTTTTGGTTCAGTCCAAACAGCAGGCGGACACAGTTTGACCAGCTTGTGAATAAAATGAGACATTTAGCGGCTAAAGAGCTCGATATTTTCCCCAGGATTTGGTGGAAACCAAAACCAGCAAAAATTAAGAGTGAACATTGGATTTCTTTCATCAACTGAACACAAACACAGCTCTCCAGATGAATGCTAATGTTCCACCGTAATTGCTGATTGTGTAAATATATGTGAAACCACGGTCCAGACCAAACAGATGAACGTTGGTCTGACGAAAATAGGTAGTCGTAGTCCGGATCAAACTGAGCCATGGTTTGGTTTGTTTCTAGTAGAGGTGCAACAAATAATCGACGCAGTCGACAAAAATCGATTATTAAATTCGTCGCCAACTGGTCTGGTGCCTGGAAACACCGGAGCATCTGAAGAGGAGGCGTGTAACGTGTCTCTGTGGATGACGAAGACTCGACTCTGTAAGCTAGTTAGCGAGCTAGCTTCACGTTAAAGCCGTGTTATTTCACGTTTTGAGCTGAAACGTTTTCTATACAGTTGGTCAATTTGATTGTTACAGTAATGGTGCCGTGATTAGCACATAATTATAATACACAACGGCTGCGTTCACATTCCAGATGTGCCCTGACTTTACAATCATTAATGATGCATCGCTCATGGCGACGTTCCCAGAGAACATGTTGCTGCTGAGTGCGCAAGATTAGACAACACCGGACGAGTTCATACTTTGTAAAGAACAGTTCTCCTGTCTATAGGCAGCAGCTAATCCGCCCAAAACTCCTGTAAAAAATCACGGAGTTTTGTGAGTTGTTGAGTTTGGGGAAACTACATTTGTTGTGAAACAGTCTACTACAAAACCCCCTCTGGTAAATTCGGCAAATGAAATGCACGACGTTTTTCCTTTCTTTGTACACAGTGTCAGTTTGTCCCGGGGTGTTGCAGTGCTGGCGTGAAAGCTGCTCCGTCACTAAACAGCAGATCAGCTGCTTATCAGGACTTGATTTCACTGGAAATTTCTGTTGCTGTTTTAAAATCATTAGAAGCTGCATTTTTGAAAGCAGGATTTATTTTATTCTCTTGACTGTTAATTAGTACATTGGCTAAAACAACCTCAGGTTTAATTTAAAGTCTAACTGCTAAATGAGAGGCATTGTGTCATTTTGCGATTCATAGTCCTAACAGATTATTAGTTTCAATAATCTATAGATTAATTGACTATCAAAATAGTTGTTAGTTGCAGCTCTAGTTTCTAGTGTGGAAGCATTTTTTGGATGGTTTGGACTTTCAGATTATTTACAGGAAGTTTGGCGGTTCCCGTGTAAATATGAAACAAATGTAAATCTCCCGTGACAGCTCACCTTTGGAAACTTCCACTCACCCCTTTGGTCTCTCATCAGACAGGAGGTGCAGAAGGACTCCTTGTCGTTCTTCTTTCGTGGCAGCGACAACATAAAGAGTAGGTCCAATCTCAGATAAAGACTTATGAGACAAATATGAACTGTAATATGAATAGTTTTTGATTCTCTGGTAATATTTTTATTAAGAGAATGGTCTAGACCTGCTCCATGAAATGTGCAATGAGATATCTTTGTTATGAATGAAACTGAACTGAACTCTCAGATTCAGAGGGTGAATAAAGAGGGTAAATCATTCATTTCGCAAGACGATAGCCAAAGAAAGCGTGTCTGCGATACTCAGCTTGTCATTCAGCCGTGTGATGTTCAGTTTTATTCATTGTACATGCTGCTGAAATAAGTTAGCTTTAGTATAATGTTATACACGTCTCTCACAAAGTAGGTCAAAAATGTATTTGCATTCATTTCCCATCTGCATTTTCCCCCTGTAAAATTGTTGATTTTTAATGTTGCATCAAAAAAATTTCAATTCTGTATCTAATCTGATTGCCAAGAAATGTGCTGAGTGCACTCCTGCTCCCCAGAGGGTGAACACTTTTGGTTGCTTTACCCAAAGCACTCAGTTCTTTCTGTCTAGAACTAAACAGATTTAGGCTTGTAGTGTTGTTCCTGTCATTGTAGACAAAGGGTCCATCACCCTCACTTAGTTGCATGTGATGCATTTCTGGTCATTGCCGTAGTGCCCAAACGACCGGAAACTGCAAGGATATGTGTGTTTGACAGAGCTTGATTAATAAGAGCCTCCTGTCACATGCAGAAATAAAAATATGCTCAAATGCCCTTTTTTATGCAATGATACACAGCTCCTCATCAAATCACAGTGAAAAACAAAGACATTCAGAAACCAGGAAGTGAGGAGTAATGCAATGAATGGGCTAAAGCAATTCACTGACTTATCTCATGTTGGCACATCAGCGTTGTTATGGGGCGGGTGTGGTTCAGGGCGGGTTGTTCACAGTTGGCGGTTCGATGCCCACCTCCTCCTGTCCACATGTCTAAGTGTGGGAAAGACACTGAACCCCAACTAATTGTTCCCTTGGAGTGTGTGAGTGTGAGCATGGATGGGTAAGAAACAATCTTGTAAAGAGCAAAAAAAAAAAAAAAATCACCTTCTGTGTATCACAAATTATTTGACATAATGAAAAGTCTGCTTACAAATAAACTTCATCTTCCCAAAGTGTGTGCAGTCATTTGATCCGATTATGTTTGGAAGGCCTGACATCGCTGCAAAAATGTATTTTGATGTTGGCCTGCTTACCTGCAGTGTGTATGGAAATCTAATATACCTCCTATTTACATTAATAATGCTGTCCCACACAATGGCCATGTCACAGCTTAATGTTGACTGACATTTTCCAGACCTGTCGGCCAGCTCCCTCTGAAAATGTCCCAGTTGCAAGGAATCTAAAACTTGTTAAAAATTGAAGATTGACAGGTATTATGTGGTTTCTCTGGGTCTGGCGCTTTAAAGCTGGAGCTAAAGTTCCTCGCATAGCTCCAGGAGAACAGTACAAAAGAAAGACAGATGTAGTCTTGTGGCGATCGCCCAATACCCGCCTGCGTCTCACACACACCCCCGTCTGATGAGGTAATTCCGGTGCTGTCAGAGAATCCCTAAGCTTGTCCATTTTCGTTGGCAAACTTTTGTATTGAAACTAACAATTTCTTGTTTGCTTGCTGGGATCCAGAACTGGAGGTTTGTGTTGAGTTATGGACTCTAAGGCCCCATCCATGCTTCTCCATTTTAGTTTACAAACGGAGAATTAAAAAGAATACGATCTCCGTCCACACCAGTGTTTTAGCTGCATTTCGGAATTGATCTTCGTCTACATTAAAACGACTGAAAACGCACAGCCAGGGCCCGTTCAGGTACACTGGGCATGTGCGTGCCAGTGTAAACATGACGCAGATGGTTTATTCCATAGTTACAGAATATTTGGCAAAAGAATAAATAAATACAGACAAAGCATCAGACCAGTTTTTTTTTATGCATGCACCAATAACGAGCTGGGACTGTTACTGAATGTAACACGGGAGTCTGGCGGTGGAAAACATACTGGGAGTCGTTGCAAAGTAAATGGCGAGATGCACAGTACAAGTGTAGGGAAATAAGAGTTATTTGCACCGTATTGTAATAAAAATTCCATGTTAAAAACCCGCCATCGTGTTTCTGCTTTGCAAGACCCAATCAGAGAGCTGAGCGTGAGCGGCTGCGTCATCGTTTCTAAAGTCCTCCATTTTCGCCTGTCTTCACTAAAACGCCCTCCGGAGTTGTAAAACGCAAAACAGGGTCAGCAGCGTTTCCAAACTTCTCCGTTTTAGGTCTTCGTTTTCATTGTAAATAGCAAAAGGTCTCCGTTTAAATTCCAAAACGCAGTAGTGTGGACGGGGCCCAAGAGACTCATTCATTGGTGATCGAACTGAGGGTTTTGTATTGAGCACTGACTCAGTGCTGAACTTTGTGTTTCCTGTCCCCTGCAGGTTATGTACCAAAAGACATGGGTTCTTTGTGTATCTATATAAGCATGTAATATATATATATGTATATATACATATATATATATATACATATATGTACATATACATATATATAAATATATATATACATATATATATGTATATATATATATATATATAGTGAACAGGATATTGTTATTATTATTATTAGTGAATGAGGTTATTACTTCATATTGCGCATGATTCTCGGCATGTGGGATCTGACAGTACAGAAAACTACAGTAATAAACTCATGCAGAAACAACAGCTTGGACCCTGTAGGCCTGAACCCCTGAAGTTGATTATGGTCGACCACTGAGGTTCAATTCGTGTCCGGCTCTAAATGACTGAAAATGATGAAGTTGCTGCCGATGTGTTGGTGTAAGCAGGTGTTGCTCCATCAGGGACCGGGCCCGTCGGCATGACTTTGTCATGATGGACGTCCTGTCAGCCATTGTCTGATGAAGATGACGCTCCACAGCCAGGCCCTGGGACCAGGCAGATGACCTGATCCATCATCACACAGACACGCCACTGCTTACAACCAATGGAAGGGGCTTTTATTTTGCAAGCTTTCAATGGTTGTGCTTGCGTCCTGGATTGCGCTTTCTAAACTAAAATGACATGATGTATCAAGGCAGAGGGACAGAGCCAATCAATAGCTAGCCTGGTCAATGTATCACCAGGGCAGGACACTATGATCCTGCTCTCCATCACTCTGCTCTTAGGAAATGGAACTAAGGCTTCTCTCTCATGTGTTTAACTCCCTCGTGGCTTTTCAAAAGCTTCCACACTAGTAAAAAATTTGGCTATCAAAGGCTTTATAAGTGATGAATGTCTTTGTCTTTGCATTTGGACCTAAATTGTGTATTTGGAGATAAGAAATCCATCGATTCCTCCACAAGTACCATGTTCATTTTTAACACCGACCACCCCAGACACAAAGTGTTCTGCCTGCTTCTGTCGGGCCAAGGTGCCGCATCACCATGCCTCGAGACAGCTACTCTTGAGGTCTCAAGCTCATTACTGACACTTTACTAACACCTTATTAACAAAACATATATTTTTACTACCAGTTTGTAAGCTGTGCAACCTTATTTATTTATGAGTGCACTGCCCGTCTTAAATCTTACCATTAAATCTACATTACAGTTTATTCATTTTATCATGGGGTGGTTCTGGCGCAATGGATAAGACACATGCCTTTGGTGTGAGAGACCAGGGTTCGATCCCCTGTTTGTATCCCACTGTTACCCATCCACCATTGTAACCCCGAGCATGACACTTAACCCCTTGTTGCTCCAGAGGCGTGCGACCTCTGACATGTATAGCAATTGTAAGTCGCTCTGGATAAAAGTGTCAGCTAAATGAATAAATGTAAATCATTACTGTACACTTGCCTACCATAGTATTGTAATATAATTAATATATTTTATTCTAATATATAAAATAAAAGAAATAAAAGGTGCTCTAAGCGTTATTTTCTTGTTAAAATAAGCATTAAATAGCACCACATTCTGACAGCCATCACTAAAATCTATAACATCTGAGTTTTTCAGTTGTGCAGTAAACAGAAAATACATTTTATAGTATAGAGACAGAGTTCAAATAAGTCCCACCCACACCCAGGAAAACTCTCGCTCGCCACTGACTTGGTGTGAAGCTGTCTTGTCACGTCAGTGTGCTAGCAAAGAACAGGGAAAAAAATGCTACAGAAAGCTGCCGTGTGATGGGATGCACTACCAAGAGGGGGAAGAACCCACTGGACAAACATGGACACAGGCAATAAGATGAGAGGCTGCAGCAGGAGGAATGGGAAAACACTCGTAGCATGTGCAGGAGGGAATTCGTCACTGGTCAAATATCCAGATGTGAGTTTTATTTCTGGATGTTAAACTAAAGCATTTTGACAGTGTGCAACTTGTATTAAAGTGGACTGGCTAGAGACACACACACACACACACGTTACTGTTTCATTTATTTAATTTATTTTTTAAATATATTTATATTTTTTAACACACACACACTTACTGTCATATTTATTTATTTTAATTTTTTTAATATATATATTTTTTTTAACACACACACACACCCACGCTTACTGTTTTATTTATTTATTTTATTTTTAATATATTTTTATTTATTTTTTTTAACACACACATGCTTACTGTTTTATTTATTTATTTAATTTAAAAAAATTTAATACATATATTTTTAACACACACACACGCTTACTGTCTTATTTATTTATTTATTTTATTTTTTTATATATTTTTATACACACACACAAACACACATATGCTTTGATTACTTTACGCTTTAATTACTTGTTTAATGAATGGGGTTGATTGTTCTTATATAGTTTGTATGATGCTTTAGCAGTATTGTTGTTACACATTCATGCCAATAAAGCTAATTTGAATAGGAATGTAGATACATCAGAAATCAGAAATTGCAACTGCCTCAGCTAAAGTAGCATTACTCCAAGAAAAGCAAGTGAAGGAGAAAGACACCGTCCATATGCGTTTTCCTCTAGGGAGCTGCAATAATCTTCAGACATGCTGAAATATAAAGTTTCCAGCTTTCTACAGGCATTTTGTTAGCATTTCAGCTCTTGGTTGCATATTGTGATCATTTCCCCCTAGGGTACACAGAAGAGAGAGCAAAGAAGTTGTCCTATCTGCGCATTCACGTGCAGGCAGTCGAAGCGGTAGTATAGGTGTATCACTGGTGGGTTTATCTCACTATGTTCAAACTGTTGCAGTTGTCTTCCACTGTCATTCCCATCTAACCCTCTATGCAAAGCTATGGAGGATGAAATTCGGCGCTCTGATGCTCTCCGGGGGATCTATCCCAGAGGAATGACGTGCCTGTGAAATATCCTCACACAGCTAGTGTGACAGGCGCTGTGCAGACAGAGGACGACCCTGAGACTGCTCTCTGTAGTGCACAAACAAACACCGGGAGCGGCCGTGAGCGCAATGTAGCATAACAGCCCCTTCGCTGGGCAGAGGTGATGAGACGTGACTTCCTCCTCAGACTGGGGAGGAGGAGGAGGAGGAGGAGGAGGAGGAGGAGGAGGAGGAGGAGGGAAAAAACACCAATTATTATTCTTCTGGATCTGATAGAACTAGTGATTCTTTTAGGTGTAAAAGGCCACAAAATAGCCAAGCTGCCATCTTCCTGCATCCTGAGACATGACGGAGCCACAGAAAGACGGGATTAGTCGCTAACTCTCTTTATCAACGTCAGAGCCAAAAGCAGAGCAGCTTTGGTTGACAGACAGTGGAACCTGATCTGGGTTAAAAGGGGGCTTTAATCAGCGCTAAATTTCATTGTGGGGCTAGGGAATGTGACACTGTCCTGTGTCTCTCTACGCCCCTCAGAAAGCATTTCATCAGAGGGTGGCTAAACAAATCCTTCGTGACAGGATGAAACACAAGCTGTACAAGTCGCCCACAGCCAAATTCCACCTGCTACTAGAAGTTGAGGGAATGACACCACGTGAGGTAGGGGACATGTAATAGGGTCCAGCTCTGTATAGGTGCCCATTTGGCTGTGGAAGACATTCTAGTAGGTGCTGTGGATAGTACGCACAACATCCAGAGAGATGCCAAGCCTTTCTAAGCGTTCCCATTCAGCAGCCAGACCCACAAACGCTGGTCTACCACAAGGTAATTCCTGATGACTCCCTCTGCCTCAGAGAGAGCATCACAGTGCCAAGGGAGTTCCTATGGGAAGCCTGATGTCAGCCGCTGTAAGCATGGAAACCATGGCGGACCTTGCAATCCGAGGCTATCTGGATCGCCGACAGCAGCTCCTCCTGCGCTTGGTCAAACAACCGAGGGGTCAGCAGGATATACAAGCATGCTGGGCAATCGCTGACGCCCATGCCCACTCCAAGCAGAGGATTGTCCACGGTGCTCAGGGAGAACCAAAGAGCGCACTGCATGTTCTGTGTGCAGGATAAAGATCCTCGTTTTGACGAACCTGCTCCATATCTGACATCAGTTTGGGATGGAGCCTCCAGTCCCCCTGACAAGGAAGGACCCCCCCCTCGACATAATGTATGCCCCTCAGCATGTGTGTGCCCACCCATCCAGCTATGTTAAGAAAACGTCACAAAAATTTACATACGCTGCCGTCACTTTGTTGTCTGTGCGAATCACCACGTCCTGTCTCTGCAGCAGAGCAGCAAAATGTTGCGTTACCAGTTTCTTCGCCTGCATCGCAGCTTCCACCCTGGAGCAACAGAATCATCCAGATAAAATAACATTCTCATCCACATCCTGTGCAATGGCTCCAAGGGCTGTCTCCACACACCCAGAAGAAAGAAACCGAACAGCAGACATGTATGGCATGTATGTGTATGTGGAGATGTGAGTCTTTCAGTTCTAGAAGTGAGCATGTTGCCCTGGTGAATACTATACAGCCCGTGCTTGAGCGTCAGCATATGAAAAGGTCTGTCCTTTATTGATTTGTTGACATTGACAGACAGTTCCAAGAATGGGAAACCCTGGAAATGGCATTTTTCATCAAGAGTTCCCGCTCATCCAACCGTCCATTAAACATAGGCATTGACACTGAGTAATGCTCTGAAAGCGTGCATAGATGTGTTTGATGCACTGCGGTTGTCATGGAGACAAGCCAAGCCAGAGTCAGTGCTGCCGTTGGCCGGGCGCTGGTGGGAAGGATGTGTGCATTGTGCAGGGACAACGGGGCAGTCAGGGGTGTTCACACTCACCCAGAGGAGAGGAGACGATGTGTGCGGGCAGAGGCTTGTTTGTGTTGACGACATGAGGCGTAGTGACGGCACTCGTGAGCTCATTTTCACACACTGTTGCGTAGGGAAAACCTTTGAGTGTGCAACAGAGGAGTCTGTGCTGCCCATTAAGCAAAAGCTTAGGGGCTGATTGCCCACACAGCATGGGGGATGTGTGAGTGACAGCTGCGGCTTAGAGTGTCCCATCCCGCTCCCACTCCAGTCCCGTCCCAATCCCATGACAGAGGAAAAAAGAAATCCTGTCCTATCCCTGAAGAATGACCCATCCTATCGCATATCCCTGATCCTGATTTTTTCCCTGTCCCATCCCAGTCCCATGATGAATAGTGATGTCCCCTGGGAGTGCCCCCAGTGAGCCTCCGGCTTCTCCATTTGGGGGATTGGAGCTATGCAGCAAAACACAATGCCTGAGGCGTGAGAGCCAGGCCAGCATGCTCCGGACCCAGGCAGGGCTCACAGGTCAAAAGACATGATGGAGTCATGCCATACAGGACAAATACTATTAGACATCTTGTTCTTCAGCACATTTGCTCTTTAATTCTCTGCTCTCGTAGGTTAGCAAAAGAAAACTGGCAGCTGATTGTCCGGTCTCAAGGCAAAAATAGTCAAGGTGAGATTGGAAGCCGCAGATGGACTAAAGTTTTCATTGTTACTGGGCCGTGCGAGGGATAAACCCACAAGCCATAGCCTTAGAGGTTGAAGCCTGTGCATAATAGACCTGCCTATTCCAGCGGTTCCACGAATGGCTTCCACCATCGCAAAACGCTCATGTACATTGGTGTGGCTGTTGATAGCTGGAAAAACCTCAAAAGTTTGGAAGGGTTGAAAAGTGATTTGCAGCTAGCGTTACTGCTTCTGGACAGGCAAACTATATTTTATTCTGCAGTAGCTAAATGAGTTTTTTTTTTTTTGATGGTTTATAACCTGATATCAAATGTTTTATTTTGACAAATAGGGACCTTGGGTTTAATGTTGAATCAGTATCTCCAGTAATGTCCAAAACATCTTCATACTTTCCTGCCAAAACTATGACCTAAAATAATAACTCTGGATGTTCATTTGTTAATGATAAGAAAACTGTTATTGCCCGGTGATGCACTTCAAATAATGACTGCTCTCTATTGTGTATTAAACAGACAATCCCTGCCACAACAGCATCATTGAGTTCCTGCTTCATCTGCCAGAACACAACAGATTCTCAACATGTTTTTTTGCTCTATCACAAACGACCAATATATTGTAAAAACAAATGAGTGGCAACACAAGAAATGTATTTGTCTGGCTTTGGCTGGCGACTGTTGACATGATGAGTTTCAATGGATTGTCGAGTAAGAGGCAAAGTGGTAGGAACCTTGTTCACCATACAAAATCACTGTAGCCAAATTCTCTATGGCTGTATAGATTAAATAAAATTAGCTGATTAATGTTTCTGTAAACGTCCAATACAATTTAACGTTTAGAATGACAAGGAAAAAACAATCAGAATCAAATGAAAATGCTTATTTTAGCCAAGTAAAACTAGACCACTGAGACTGAATGAATCCTCAAAGGACAGCGAAATGTAGACATTCAGAGCTTTGCTGAGCTTCAGGTTTGAGTTTTTCCACTAGGCGGTTTGAACACCCAGTTACTGTACGTCTTTAGCTCAATTCTTTCTTTCTTGTAGCATCTTCGTCTTCTTGCGGGTTTAACACTTGGAAGTTAGCTTCAGTGCCACTGGTACTAGTACTACCGCATAAGTCAGTTGGTTCATATATCATATATAGCCCACCAATATGCATGTACGCAAGCATTAGCATACACTGACAGTTGACTACATAGAGCATCACGAAGAAGTTGGAGCATGTGTGTGTGTTTGCGCCATCAGAGAGAGCTTAAAGTGAAACTGGTGTTGGGCTCCGGTTGGGCTCGGACTGAAAAATTGCAGACTTTGCCAGGCTGGGGCTGGGATTGAGCTGGAATTTGGGCCCATTCAGAGCTCTAGCGTAGATATTCATTTGGAATAGACCAATAGGCCTGGGGAAAAGGGGGAGTTGGCCCAACATTTTTATTGGAAGTAAAAAAAAAAAAAACGTAAACGCAGGCGGTCCACCAGGATGTCTCCCAGTGGAGAGTCCACTACTGTGTGAAATTATAGGATGCATTTCTACAAATGAATCTGCATCCTGCATAAGTGCAGGAAACAATAAATATGGTTCTTTGAATCTTTTTTCAAAAGGATACAGCAAAGTGAAGAGTTAATACGTAAAAGACAGCAGTGAAAGTGATGAGAATGAATAATAAACATCGCCATCTCCTCTGTGTTATTCAGAGTGCCATGTGTTTTTGCTCCCTCAAGGCATCTGACAAAGTAGATGCAGAAATTTCTCACATTCCACCAAATGTTAACTTGTCTGAATGCAGTCAGTACATTTGGCCTCATGGGCTTCATGCCACAGTATGTTGAGGGGATGTAAGTTTCCTTCTACTATCTTGTTATTTCTACTTCTTCTTTCTGAGAAAGAATCAAATCAGCCAACAGTTTCCTGTCAGTGTCTGACATCCTGAAATATTAAACGCGGCATTGACAACGCAGGAAAATGTTCACTCTTTGGAGGCTGCTCTGTAGTAACATGTAGAGATGTAATTTGCAGGATGTGCATAGCTTTCTCTCTCCTCCCCAGTCAATCAACAGGCAAGAAGCTCCTCAGGGCAAGAGTGTTGAAGGCACTGATAACTCGTGTTTTTCTCTTTTGTGGTTTTCAGTAGGTTTAACGGTGGAAACCCAAACTTAACATTACATATGTCTTACAAATACAATATGTGATCAAATAGTTTTGTTCAATTAATCAAGACAAAGGGACAAAAGAAGGCAGTTGGTTAAAGGTTTGGAATTATGCATTGGTAGCTCAAAGATCACAAAAGAGTAAGTAATGCCCTCAAACTGACTATAGACGACAAAGGTGTTCAAATAACAAATAACATGTGGTTTGGTCACCCTGTCCCCACAAATACATTTTCAAAGAAACAAATTGCTGCCTGCAAATGTTCACTGACAAATCTTGAAGCACACTGAAGTTGGAGGGACACAGTTGGGATGAACAGTGGGCATACAGAACACAGCATATTTCCCTAACCTTTATTAAGTGGTGGTCTTTATGGCCTTGCCTAATCACAGCCATAGATATATTTTTTTTGTTGCTGTATTTGCTATGAGCAGATATTTTCAAAAATTTCAAAAAAAATCCAAGTATTTAGTGTGTATGGGAAACTATTTGTGTTCACCAGAAACTTGAAACTTTACATCTGTGTTCTTGTCAGAGCTCATGTTCTCAGGCACTGTCCCAAATCAAAGTCACACACACATTCAGCCATGAGCAGTCAAAATCCCCAGAGGTTTCCGTGCCCTGTCCATATCATGCCCCGAGGAACAGCAATAGACTGAGGTGAGGTGATTTTGGTCTAGTGGCCACTCTCCTGTACTGCATCAACTTTCTCCCACACACAGTCAGTACAAGAGAAACAACTCAGACTCTATTTTCTGCGCATTACAGATACTCTGAAATCTGTTATTAGAAAGCACAATTAGAATTAAAGTCTCAGAGGGCCATATCAGTAAATTCTTTCATTTCAGGACGTCAGCTGGCTCATCCACTGAAAGTGTCTCATGCTGTCAGAAGGACCACAATGCTCCATGGGCCTAAAACATGGAAGCATGGGAAAGCTAATACACCCAGTGAGCAACTTTCACCCAGGATCAACAAGGAATTAATGGGATCTTGTAACCATCCAGTTCTCCTAATATCACTGGGGGGGGGGG
>JAPMOB010205424.1:0-14762 GCA_029875015.1 Lepomis gibbosus
GTGTGTGTGTGTGTGTGTGTGTGTGTGTGTGTGTGCTGTCATCTGAGCAGAACCCATGCCTGTTGTTACTGATGTTGTCACTGTTCATTTGTTGGCCCACAGGACTCTATTGTGCAAATGGCTCTTCTGCATAGTATCCAGATGAAGTCCTGTGTGTGACTGATAGTTCCCAGAGATGTACTGTGTGTGCACCATTAACAAAAAGAACATTGCCTCTTTATTTGTTCGATTTCTCATGTTTCTGCAGTGGGACCATTAAAGCCCTGCAGAAAGAAGTGTGTTTAGCTGAAGATCATTTGCATGCGTACTGTCGGACACCCACTTCCTGTGAGTGTGCTTCTAGCAGTTAGGGAGAAATAGACGTGTATTGTTTAGCATATCCAATTTTATTCAGCACACACCATTAGGTTAAGACAGGATTTATGACTTAAATGCAGTTTATCACTGTTGTAGTGCAATCACAAGAGTTGGACTTTTTCTTACTTCAAAGAGTTGGCACAATGATGGTGCAGCCTCCTGGTGTGTTTGATGTCTTTGTCCAGTTTTTATAGTTAGCTGAGGTGTAAAATTCAAGTGTCAAAATGTTCAAAGGTTGTCTCTTTGCTCTAGGCTGATTTAAGTCCAAATGTTGTTAGATGTGCCTCACTTGGTATAATAACCACGAGACAGTCAGCCTGCATCATCTGCGCTTTGCAAAGTTCAGGTTGCCCTTCAGTGCTATAATGACATCTGCAAAAAAAAAAAACAGTTTGGCAAAAGCAAAGAAGACACTGATCCTTTAGTATCCTTCATGGGCAACTTTGATTTGAAGCTCCAAGCTTTCTCATTGTCCTCTTTCCATCACCTGTCCTGTTTCTGCCTGACCAGACCTGCTCGGGCAACAAATCACACAGATGACACGACGTGCTTTACTTTTTCTGCATCACACAGTTTAAATGTTAAAGAAAGATGATCTATAGTATCAGTCTACAGAGGCTGCTATTGACCAGTCAGCCCCACAAGTTGCTTTAATTTGTAGTTTTAGATTGAATGGCTACTTGTGTGTTTTCGTTGGTTGTGCTGCGACATATGCATGGTTTACGGGCGCTCAGACTCGACATGGCTGCTCCAATAGTTATTCTCATCCTCACTGTGTTTGTCAGTCCTCCTCCTCCTCGCCTCTGCTTGCTTTGTCTTACCTGTAGCCGCGTCTCTATCCTGTGAACCCCATTGTTCATTAGTTTGTTTGTTCTCTTTCTTCTCTCTTTCCCCTTTTTTGTCCTCTTTTTTTCTTCCCGTCTGTGTACCTAGGCAGCCCATTGAGTAACTTCTTTGACGTAATAAAACAACTTTTTTCAGACGAGAAGAACGGACAGGTGCCGTACCCCACTGGCACACCCTCCAAGCGCTGCCCCTCGCCCATGCACGTCCGGAGGCACGAGCCAGAAAATAATGACACCAAATGCCCCGCTGCGGGCCGAGACAGAGCCAAGTTGTCGCTGGCGTCTGTGGGGACACAGGAGGAGTCTTAGGCTGAGATGCTGTGTAGTCAAGCCAGTGCTAAAACCTACCCCAGTATCACTATAAGCCAGTGGCACAGAGAATATTCTCTCTGTACATAGTTAGATGTATATAATCAATTATGGACATGTTTTGTATAAAATGACTTTATATAGATAGAAATATATTGAGAGAATCAAAGTGATATTTTACAAAAAGCATATTGCACCTACACACTTCTGTCCTTCCATTCCCCTTTTCATAACCCCTCAGTGTTCACCATCATAAGCCACACCTCTACCCCAACCATCTAATCGCCTGTGGCCCTTGCTCTGTTTTTGCTCCCTTTGCTGCTAACCTGTGTGATGACCTGACTTGTTTCTGATACCAGGAATTATCCAGAAAACCTATTAAGTCCCTCCTCCTGCTCCCTGCTCCGTTCGCCTTCCCTCGACCACCCGGCCCCCACCCCTGAGCGTGCCGAGAGAGACGGACATTTGTTGACGGAGGACTGCTTTTAGAGGTGCGCTGAGAGAGGGGGGGTGGGGGTGGGGTGGTTACCATGGGAACAGACCCTTCATGCAGACGTCTACCTTCATCTCCCTGTGTGACCCTTCTCCACCTCTGGCAGCCATCAGTTGAAGTAGATGAAAAATACCTTTAGCGTTCCCCATCTTAGAAACACAAAAACACACACATGCACAACTAATCCAAACAAAACCCACTGAAACAAGAACGCACACTGCCCTCACCGACCGGCCCCTTTTCTTTCTTCGAGCTAAAGGAGCATTCATCAATTGGAAACTAGTGTTTTACAAAGAGACACTGCATACACAAAACATATACACGCACAGGTCCAGTATGCGAAGAAAACTCTGGGATGTATTAACAAGAACATGAACAACAAAAACAACAACAAAAAGAAGACATGCAGAAACACTGACTGAGTCAGAGGCAAGAAGCGGGAGGAGTTTTGTGGAAAACCCAAATAGCCGACGTGGACGCTAGCTGGATTGTATTTGTTTGCTTTTTAATGTACTTTCTTTGTGAAGAACTGGGTTTAAAATACTAACAGACTTTATTAGACTTGATACTATTGCTGCAAATGGACTGGAATTGTGATTTCAGAGAGGGGTGGGGTGTGAGCAGAACAGGGCAGGGGTGGAGTGGGGGAGATGGTTGGGGGAGGGACGCGGGTGGGTATGTGGGTATTTAAAATGAATGATCTGTTGTACAGACTGATTTGATTTCTTATGTAAAAAAAAAGAAGAAATGTCTAGTTGTGACACTATGTTTAGATACCATAGGGTCAGGTTGGTAAACCTGAGCCTGCCACATACTGTTATTTTAAATTCTTCTGTGTATTTTTGTTACTTGATCATTTGTCTTTGTTTGATTGACCTAATAATGATCCAAACATTCCTGTTTGTGTTATCTGCAGCACTTTGTCTTTGACCTCTCTCTTAGTCTCACTTACCAGCAGTAGGAGTAGAGGAACAAAAAATGATGACGTGATAAATGCAATTGTGGATATTTTTGTATTTTTGTCCTTATTTATTAATGTTTGTTCATCTCACTATTTCATTTCCTAATTTATTATAACTTGGCTATTTATATGAACAAAGCTGTTAGGTCAGTTGAATGTTATTTATTACCCTCTTGTGTGTTCGTAAATGGGGCAACATTTGAAGAAAAAAAAAATTTCTTTTCTTTTGGTCTGAATTTAACAGAATTATGTGAACATTGACAAGTCACAAATTCCCTTTTCCCTCACTTCTCTAAAGAGGGAAAGAGAACTTGTGGGAGCTCTTTGAAAAAATGATTTACCAGTAATTTAAGAATGTAGACTTAGCCTCTTTTTGGAGAGGGAATATGCTCTTCTATTGATATTTGTCAGTTTCATAATATTGTGCTTGTAGGCCAGGCCTGAAGAGAAGGACACCACAGACCACAGTCTACTTCTCTTTGTAAATAGACAGACAAACCATGGGGGTTGATTGTCTTCTCAACCATGCTGGGGATTCCTGCTCTATGCTTTTAGCTTGTATTGCTGTGTGCATGTCAAACATGAGCTTTTCTTTGCATGGCTTTAGTGTTCATGTTCCATGCCAAATCACTCCTCTCAGCCTTCATCGATTCTCTCTCCACAGAACTACCTTTAACGTTTTAAATTCCCCCGCTGTCCCTTGACTTTTTACCCTCTCTGCTTTTATCTCTGGCCTTTTTGTTTTTGTTCCCGCTGATATTTCCCTTCCTACGCCTCTTATCTCGTGCACAAAGTTTTTGAACGATGCTTCCTTTACTCTGTACCTCTCTCATGAAGGCTCGGAGGTCTGGGCTCTCTCTACCTGTTGGTGGAAGAGGCACAGTGAGGGGATATCAGTACACAAACACAAAGCAATACCCTATTGTTCATCCTTCTGTTTTCTACAATGGGAAGCAAGCAGCACCAAGGACATCCAATGATTCTGAGGCCCAGAGCGGTCTTTTGACAGAGCAGGAACAAAACTGACCGATGTAATCCCCATATGAAATAACTGTGAGCATCTTCAGTGCTGAAACAAATAAACTCATTAAGTTATGGTGTGTTTGTTTTTCTTCTTTGTACCTGTTCATGTATGGGTAAGTAAATATCAGTGTCACGCCTGCCATGTATTAAATTAAGTGCTTCAAAGTTCAGATTAATTATCATCTTGCATCCCAGTATAATAATTTTAATTTTCTTACTCCACCTTCCCAGCATATTTTCATGTTGTAGATTTGTGCATTTGCAAGTCTGAGTGTCCTGGATTTCAGGTAAGTCTCTACAAACCCACACAAACAGACAGCAATGAAATCTTTGGAAGTGTCTTGTACCAGAAAAATGACCACACTCACTTTACCAGGTTTATTACAATATTCAGCATTAAAACAGACATTAAGTATTCTAAATCCCATGTTGGATCCTGCTGCTGTACCTGTGTAGAAGCATTAAACCTCATACATACATAAGCTTAATTAACTGTTAGTGTGTACCTGGAAAAATGACAGCTACACAAGCAACTTTTCAACAATAATAATAATTTGCTTGGATTAAAAAACAAAATAAAAAGGGAACACCCCATTATTAAATACTCTCATCTTTTTTTCTCCTCATTAAATAGAAAATGTCCATCCCACTCTTCAGTAAGTGTTTTGTTTCTCTGGTAATACTTTTAAAAAATAGAAAATAAAAACATACAGTTAGATAAAAAGTACATTTGTTAATCCAAATCTTACATCAAGGCAGGAGGCACCGTCTGCCTCCTCTCTCCCACTCTGCATTATTAGTTTGAACGGGACAAAGCCAAAAGTCCAGCATGGCCGCCTCATTGATTGATTCTTTAATGGACGCTTCAGTCTGTCACTTTACATTGCTTCAGTCAGAACCAGGAGGGTGTCTTGATCCCAATCCTCCATGGGTCCATTAGAGGGCAGCAGTGTTTCATTTTTCAGAGATCCCACCTGTTGCATCCATCTGTGGCTTCTCCATTTAAGCTTCCCGAGCCTTGGAGGATAAGCATCACATTGTCTAATTTTCTTCTTCGTAAACAAGCTGTACACTGCAGTAAATGTCAAGATGGAGTGCTTTGTACAAAATATGAAACACTGAATTGTCCACAAAGCAAAAATCCGTCTGCTGCCAAATAATTCACTGATGTGTGTCCCAGTGTCAAGGCACTGTGGAAGTTGCTTTTTACCAGAAATAGGATCAGATGTAACTAAGAAAACATATGTACTCAAACCATTTAGATACCTTCTTAAGCTCTGATCCTGTATCAGTGATAAAATTAAACTTATGCCTCCAACTGCCTTCTACTCATTTCTGTCTTCTCTCCTCAGCAGGTGTCTTGGTGCCCTCAGACTCTGGAGGTGACATAGAGAGAGCGGAGTCGTTGAGCCAGGGTGGCCTCCAGCTCCTCCAGAGGTGAGTCTCCCCGACTGTGAATCAGCGTAGAAGTGGAGTTGTTCCCTTGTCGGGCCCCGGGGGGTCCCAACAGCAGGCTCCTGAAGCTGTCTCTCTCCAGTAGAGCAGGCATCTGCTGCAAGAAGTAACCTTCACAGAATGAACTCAGCTCCACTGAACCATGGGCCTGGGACAAGAGAGGACAAGTGAATGGTCATACATTTTTGAAGCACAACTGTGAAGTACCAAGAAAACTGCATGTAAGGGGAGAATGCATTGCATTTTGTCTAGTTAATTGGATTTCATAGTTGATGTGTGGGATTAGAATCATGTTATTATACTAAGGAAATGAGTTTTTTAACATAAAACTTTTCTTTCAGTCACCTTATTTACTGAGGAATCCAGCACTGCTGTGTAATCCAGCTTGCTATTCTTATTTGCATAGTTCACATAACAGTATAATATGATCCAGGCTTCTCAGTATGTGTGTTACCTTGGCTGTCTTATAGATGCTGACTGCAGTATCCAGGTTGATGTGCTGGGAGCAGATGAGTTCACAGTGTCTTTGTAGCACCCCCAGCTGGAACAGACTAGCAGCCGACAACAACTGCAGGAGAAAACACATGGACACACACAATGCTGTCTTATATATCATTCAGTAACACAAAGAAAGCCAAATCTGTTAGAGCTGGTTATCATTCTTTGTTAGTTGTCATTATTTTGCCGACTAGCTTAATTTTTCAGACAGATAGACACATTAACACTGACAGAAAACTCTCCAGTGTAACCAAATTATCTAAACCACATATCTGAAATTTGCTGCATTTTACTGCTTTTATCCACTTTAACCCACTGTAAATAGTGTTGCTGTACACGGAAGCAGTTTTACAATGCAATAGACTATTTTAATGGATATTAATGGTGTTTGTTTTTTTTAAAAAAAGCTTAACTGAGGATTTGGGTAATCACAAACATTTGTTTTAAACAATTTAAAACAGTACATATACACTGAATTTAACTAAAAACACATGAGGTCTCACTGTGAATAGTACATTTCAGAAAAAATAAACACTGTGTATGTCACATGTGGAGATACATTGCTGGGCAGGAAGTTGCTGTTGTGTGTACCGTGTGATACTTTCCCCATGCTATTTCATTAGATTTGTATTCAAAACATGCACTTGTTAAAGCAAGTAAACTGCTCACATTGTCAACAGTTGCAGCTGATTTAATGTTGTGAACATTTGTAACTAATAAACCCTGGGATTTCTAAGATGTAAAATCTTTCACACAACTACCCAGACTGATGGTGTGTATCTATTTAGTGATTCTCACCTCCAACAAATCAGGCACGTTAGTTTTCAGTGACTCTGTTCCTCCACAGTACAGGTATGACATCATCATCTGCAGAGAGGTCAAAGGTTTTATTTAGTAACAAGTTAGCAGAGTAGTTGAACTAAATATGTTTTTTTGTCATATGCAATACATCTGTCTCCAGTTTTACTACTTGGGGAATTTTTTTTTTTAAATCAGGAAATAAACTGTGTATTTGTTACCTGGAAAATGTTGTACTTGACATCACTAATCTCAATCTCCTTGTTGGGGCTTCCATCTGGTCCAGAAGATGCCAGCATAGATTTTAATCTAAAAGAAAACAAATATCTTTGTCAAAACCCTTTAGGAAACATCTTTTTAAAAAAGTAGGTAAACGTATCTTTCTTTGCCATTTGAACCTGTCTGTACGCACCTGTCAGAAGCTGTGATTAGCAGGACTCTGTGGCCGTAGAACGGTTTCCCCTCCACCACAAATGTCACATCTGACATCTCCTGGTTATTCAGGAAATGGGGGTCTGCAGGAAAACACATCAGCACCTCCTTACAACTCCATTCACAAGACAGCTCTTTAGTGGCAAGGAAGCAAGTCTGAACTCCATACCAGCACATAAATTAAGAAGCTAAAGCTTTGTTCAGACAGTATCTTGTATGCAGGTGACTTAGATCCACACATAAAAAGTGTCTCAGGCTAACCATTTGTGATAAGAGTTTGCCTTTTTACTCACGTTATTGTATCTCTAGAAAACTATTTCAGTTACCCTAAATGGAAAAATATTCATTTGCACGTCATACAGTCGTGGCTGTTTAATACCTTGTACCTTCCAACTTGTTTGACATCAGCTGTGCTATCTGTGGGAGACCTGTTATGCCATACCCACACATCATAGAGTTGACGAGGTGAATGCAGTCAGAGATTCATTAGTATTTTCAGAAAACTCAAGTCTGTCACCACCAGCTTCACACCACCTCTAAATGTGCAGGTGTTGAGAGCCCACAGCATCCTCATTTCATTTTGATGTTAAAAAACAACTCTATTTTAAACTGTGCACTAGTAATTTCATCATGTAAGATTGAGTAAGGTGTTGAGTATGTACAGGGCGTTTCACATGTATTTGGTCAATTCTTCTATCTGGGGCATCATCCCCAAGCAGGTGTTAAAATCATCCACCACCTGTCAAGATTATTTAGTACAACTTTCTAGTGGTAAAACTATCTAGTTAATCATTTAAAATTAATTATTTAGGCACATTTTAAAGCAAAAATGCCAAATATTCCTTTGCGCCTACTTCTCAATTGTGAGGAATTGCTTCCTGAATTTATCTTATTTGAGAGTAAACAGACAATCTTTTGGTTTCGGACTGTTGGTCAGGCAAAACGAATATGATAATTTCACCTTGGGCTTTATGAAAGTAGTCTAAAATATTAAGTCATCATAGTCATCCACTCTGAACACTGAGCTATATGCGTTCATATACATGTAAGAATCATAGTTAACTTACCCAACTGTGCTGAAAGAGTTGCCTTCATCTCTGGGACAGCTGGAAGAGGGGCTGGGCCGAAACAGTGACTAAAAATAGCCGCCAACTGCTGTATAATGGCATCATTCTGAAGAAGAAAATAACAGGGAGGAGGGCATTATACCACACATCTAAACTCATTTCTTGCTGGTAATGTGAAGAGGAAGACAAGCGGACACATTGAGGTTTGTGTTTGGTGGTACCTTGGTGGTACGTAAGATATTGAACATCAGGGGCAGCCCTATGGCGACCAACTCCTCGCAGTAGTCCTCTTCTCTGATAGTGGTGAACTCTCTGAGGAGCGAGAGGGTGACTCCTGCTCTGGACTGCAGCTGAGCACAACGCAGAGACTCCAGCCACACATGTAGTTTCCATGGTACACCTTGGTCAAAAGAAAAGAAATCTTTAGTTTTCAAAGTAAGCAAAATCTGAAATGTAAGCAAATCCTCTTCTTAACAGCTGATAGGTACCCATAGCTCGCAGCTCCATGGTGACATCTAGGTAGCCATGCTCAGCACTGTAGTAGCTGGCCTCTTGAAGAGCCTTCATCCTGGCCTTGCAGAGCCTTGCTATGCCCACCTCTGGCAGGGCTCCAGGGCCAGATGACAGGGTGGGGTGGGGGGAGAGGGGGAGGAAAGGGCAGATCCCGGCCTCCTCACCCTCCACCCCCTCAGCTAAGATCTCCTCCAGAGACAGGACATCCTCCTTCACTTGCTGGGGCTGAGACAGTAGCTTTCTCAGCACGTTCCTGACAAGATAAATGGACGGAAGATTGAGGGGAAGAAAGAGGACACAGGAAGGAACGAAAGAAAGCATGAAAACATTAATATGTGTCCAAACTGAAACACATACATCCCTTTTTGTGACCCTGTACCCTCCTCTCTGATATAATCTGTCACCCTCACTGTGGAATGTAAAGTGTTGAGTCTACAATGTGTTCACACATACACACAGTGAACAGGTGGAGAGGTTTATGCTTTCAGTTGGTATTCAGAGACAGATGGTACTCTGAATAGAAGGAGACCCTGAATTTACTTTTTACACTCTGATACATTATATTTTGTATTTCACTGCATGATAAAAGGGATGAATCTGTCCTCGAAGCTCAAATGCAGACTCAGGTCAACAATGATACAGTGCTGACATAGTTAGCTTTATTTCTGTATTTATGTCTTCTCCAAGGATGAGAGGCCAAAAGCAAGCAGTTTATCAGAATCTTTCAGCAGTGTCTGTTGGCAACAGGCTGTTTTCAAGCCAGACTGAGGGACAGCATACCTGTGTCCATGTGCAGCTGCATGACTGAAGCAGTTCATGTCTTCATAGAGGGATGACGTAAGGGCATTTCCATCATGGGTCTTTGATAGGGGATCTGCGCCTCGTGCCAGGAGCAAACTCACCATCTCGTAGTTGCCTGGGAAGAACATAAGCAGCGGTCGATTACGTACAGATCCCAAACACATTTAAATGGAACGTTTTGCACAGCCACAATTTGAGTAATTCATTCTCCTTGGTTTTTCCCCCTCTGGTGCAGTCTACTTAGTATTTTTGAATTGTTAACATATAAGCCTACAACTGTCATTTTAATTGTTATTTTTTATTGCTTATTTTATAATTAATTTATGCTCTTGTATTCTGGATGTCTTCCAGAATACAAGAGGATAAATTAATGTACAGTTGCTTTATTTCACTTACTCCTGCAAGGTTTTAATTTTACCGCAGTGATCAATAAAGTTTTAGCTTCTTTTTTATTTTTTGCATCTTCAAACAGGCAAACACATTCATATTAGACACTATTTACACACTGTCACTGCTGCAATGTAGAGCATGTGTCTCTTTTACTACAGCTATGTGTGGCTTTTAGATGATCCCACAGAGGAATGCTGCCCAGAGGCTTCTAAACAACCACAGGCAGCACTCGGCTGCGTTCACTATGCCTTCCTTTACCCTCTCATTTCCTCATTCCTCCAGCTGATGTGTCATTCATAACTCAAGCCTGTGCTACTCTTGGTGGTCTTTTGGGAAAATAGCACACTAGTGACTGATAATTGTGAGCGTTATTATTAGTAGATGTTGATTTGTAGAAAGTTATAACAGCGGCTCTAATTCATTCATCTCTTCCTTTGCTTGACCCTTCTACAGACTTTTTGCCTGTATAATTTAGTAGTAAGTAGTAATTTAGCTACCATAAATCAGATCAGAACAACACTCTAACACCAGTTGTGCCTTGTGTTGTACTGTGTTTGTGTAAGTGTGTTTTTGTGTGTGTGCACGAGCGTTTGCCCACCTGCTGCTGACGCCAGCTGCAATGGCGTGTCTGCTGTACTCTCCTGTCCGTTGCGAACTGCAGCCCCCTCTACGCTGGCCCCTGCATCCAACAGGAGCTGGAGATACATACCACATCTGTTATACTAGGCAATGTTTGACATCCTGCAACTCATTTATGGCCTGACCTCTGACCTCACATTTGTCACTCAACTTTTTAATTTATGGCATCACATCCACAGTTATCTCAGGACTATGTAGGACACCCTTTATTGCACCTATATAGCACGACATTTCTACTCATCTCAAAAGTCTCATTTATGGTGCGGTGGCTACTACGTGTGTGTGCGTGTGTGTGTGATTCCAACCTGCACTACGGAGATGTGTCCATGCAGCACAGCGAAGGTGAGGGCTGCCCAGTGGCGGCTATCAGGATGCACAGAGGGGTGTTTCAGGGAGCATGGTGGCACCTGGCAGCACAGGCCAAATCAGTGTTACACAATAAGATCAAGATCATACTCTCAAGAAATCACTACAGCCTCTGTGATATTTAAATGCTTTAAAGCTGATGCACGGGTAAATGTAAAAGTTTACATAATGTTCAGCATTTAAATAAATGTTTGTATATATTGAAATTGTTATAGCATATGTACCGCCACGTCAAGGTTGGCCCCGGCATCAATCAACATCTGGACTAATGCCTCATCTCCAGCTGCGCAGGCATACATCAGAGGAGTCATTCCCTGAGTGATGAACAGAAAGGAGTGCAATGGACACATGAAAGAGGAGAAACAAGTACATGAAGTGCTGCTTACAAGCTGAAGTACCTATGTATAATGCTACAATATTCCTCTCAACACATGTCACACATAAAAACACACATAAAGAGACATATTCATTACCTGGTCGTCCATGCTGTTGACCCCATCTGACCCCAGCAGGTCAATGGCTTGGCCAATAAGATCTGTGCGTCCACAGTTGAGCATCCGAAAACCCAAGTCTAGATGGAACTTGTCTGTGGCAGCTTTGGAGTCCAGGCGCTTGAAGGAGCTAAAGCAACATTCAGGCCTGATGGAGACAGAGGCGCAAAGGGGAGAAAAAAAAAAGAGTCCAATAATAAATGACCAGTTCAACTTCAGTTTGTGAGCAGTAACCAGCAGAGTCTCTATTCTCCAGAAAAATAGAAAAAACACAAGAGCCTGAGAGCTAAGGTAGTTTATTTCAACCACTCTGCGGCTCATGCACACTGTACATGTGCATCTGATGGTTTTCTTTTATTGTTGACATCAAGAAGAGGTTAATGAGCCACATTACAGCTAGTGAGAAGTCAATAATCTACTGTAAATACAGTGTGTAATTATTTGTTAGTGAGAACCAATTAAATTACAAGTTTTTAGTGCATGGGTTAAAGGAAACACACATCTTAAACCACAGCACTGTGTTTCTTTTCAACTAAATGAAATTACCTCATAAACACACATAGTTGACATAACGGTGGAGTCAAGAAAACTTAAAGAGCATGCTGTCTGAATGCATTGGTAAGACTTAGATTCTTTCTTTTTTTAAATTACAGATGTTCAGAAATAGTGCTGCTATTTTCCGTTTGAGCTTGTGTGTGTGTGTGTGTGTGTATAGTTTCATGCAACCACATCCAGTCTGGAAATCCAGCAAGACAAGCCTAGAGAGTGTATGTGTGTGTTTTTTGAAGTACTTCAGCTGTCTTGGTTCACAGTCAAGTCCTGGAAGGAGTAGCCTGGCGGTCTGTCTGACGTCATCACTGTCCACCAAAAGACTCTTGCGATGCTCAGCATGAACTATGGCCACTCTCATCCACTCCATCAAAGGTGGAAGCAACAGGAATGGCCTACACAAAAAGAAAAGATTAATAATTCCACTTCTGTCCCATCTGTATGCTGAAAAAACATGTATAACCCAAACAAGGTAACAACATATGTATTCAACTGTAGTGAAAGTTTAGTTCACTCTAGTAAACCAGTTTTATCAGGCTCTGTGTAAGACACACTGCTCTCAGTGCTGAGTAGAAGATTTCTTTACTCATGATTCCGTCATGTTGAGAGGGAAGTCATAAACTTTAACCAGATGACTTATGTATGTCTAGCGGCCGAACCTACCCTCACCCAGACCACTGCACAGTGAGTCACACACAAACACCATACAGAGCACCTCACCTCTACTAATCACACATATTTGTCAGCTCTTACACATCACATACAGTTCACCTTTAACATCTTCATATGTGTGAGCACACTCATAACAGATGTTTACTGTATTTACGGAACTGTGTTCATGTGATGGTTGCCAGGTTGTGCAGTTAAACATTAGCTGTTTTTGTCTATGTGAAGAGAGATGGGAACAGAGCAGTGACTTCATTTGTGCTGTGATTTGATAAACACAATACTGCAGTGGCTTCTGAATAATCAGCCTATTTTTAAACCGGTTGTAGCAGAATAAACTATCTAAGGGAGCAAAATAAAGGTGTAAGCGCACTGACATTGTTATCGATGGTTTCTGTCATATAATCAAAAAAACAACACGAGGAAAAGAGATGTGAAACTACAAAGATGAGGAAAGGTTTTAAAATAGAAATGATAGACAAGATTGCCCTCACCCTGCGGGAACAAAAGAACATTAATCGTGGAGAAGCAGAGGAGTAAACATCAGTGGAGGCAGAACATTAGGTCTGCTGTGGTATCTGGGAACGTGGCATTCTGAAAGTCATCTGGATTATGTGATTGCTTTCTTATCCTGTCTTTCTTCATTTCCTCTCACAACTATTCTTCTAAAACCCTTTAGAAACCACTGGTGATATGGTTATCTGCAATACCACGTCTAGCTGGTTATCTGGTATTAATCCCCTCTTGTCTGTGGCCTTATCACACCATATGCGCATCCAATGTGCCTGTGAACAGTGACACGTTATTGTGAGTGTTATTGTTGTGTGCTTTTGATCCTATGGCGCCTCAGTCAGAGTGTGTTAATGATTATTTGAACGCTGCCTCTGTGTTGTCACGAGTAACTAAGCAGCCTTTCTCATGCTGTGATGTTATTCTTAGCAGTGGCTTCACCTTTGTTCTGAGGAGATGCAGACACTCCAGTGCATATCATCAACACAGATCACATAACTATGAGAGATATACAAGCATATAGCTCAGTAACTATAGGGGATTGTAGTTACTGTTAATGAGCACTGGGAACCCTGCGGTTCTATTTATTCGCCTCATTGTGTTTACTTTAAGCAGCTACTTGTGCTTTCCTATGGAACAGCTCTTTCGGTGCAACAGCACTCTTTCATTCATCAGTACTTTGTTAATAATGTATTGTAAAGTGGAAAAGAGAGTGGATGCCAGAGTTTTTAATACCTTACAACATTAATACACCTTGTAACATGTACCTGAATTTAACATCAATTTAACAACAAAATAATATATATCCACATGTTTCTGACTGAACATAATTAATGAATACCTTTCATAACTGGGCAGTATTAAAAAACGACGATGAAAACAGCTGCTTAATCCAATTATAGTTAGTAAAGCTGATATGACGACAAATAGAAACCTGGTTTATGGCATGGCTCATGGAATGGAGGAGGAGTAGGAGGGGAATGTTAAATGGGTCTGATAGGTGCATATAAGGAGGGTTTGAGTGTTTGGGAAACGGCTGGGAGGCAGGTGGGGTATGTTATAATGAAGATGGGGGTTGGGTGGCAGTTTGGAGGTAGTGCAGAGTAATAAGAAAGGGGCAGTAGACTTGGGAATCACTTTTATACTGCTCCTCCTTAATGGCCTTCACTCAACACTAATGGGGCTGTTTGTGAGTCTGTGCTTTCACGTGTGCAACTGTGCATGTGTCTGCGTCTGTCTTCCTGAATGCCACTAGGCATCCACCCTACTACTTTGCTGCATGCTTGCTTGCAACACTGACACTAATCCAGAGCTAAAGCAGCTCCAAACAACCGTATCAAGCACATCACGCTTACTGATCCATCAGAGAGATTTTCTCTGTTCTTCAATTTATCAATCAGCATTTCACAGCCAGTGTTTTAGTGAGTATAACAGTCTCTCTGCATAATAACCAAGGCGGTGTTTTCCTGTAGTGGCCAGAAATATTGGTTTTCCAATAAGACACTTTAAGCTGCAGTTTTATACCAGTTAACTTTTAACGTTGTGTGTGTGTGTGTGTGTGTGTGTGTGTGTGTGTGTGTGTGTGTGTGTGTGTGTGTG
>JAPMOB010205425.1:0-13330 GCA_029875015.1 Lepomis gibbosus
GACGAGAGAAAGCAAGTTTCCTTGAATGGACAATGTAATATAGATAGTTGTTTTAACTCACAGGATTAAGTTCAAACAATTAATGATCATTAATTAAACAGATTGTATAACATAACATCATGAGATGAAACAAAGTTTTTTTAAAAGTTGAGTTTTTACTCACATTTTTAAGGCAGCAATTGAACTTAAGTTTTTAAGTTGAACCACCTAGATAATTTTTGCAGTGTTAACTTACAGTCTGAGCAGATTTAGCTGGGTGAAATTGACTTGTGTGGCGGAAAGCAGTGTGGGCAGGGTTAAAACATGAACTGCTGCAGCTAGCATAGCTAGTAGCTTAACAACAGCAGTCCTCAAAGTTGTAATTCATACAGTGTCTTATCTGACATTTGTTTGTTATTATTGTCATTAACCTATGTTGCTGTCCTTGCACTTACTGCAACCACCCAGCGTCCCTCCTCCTCTGCATCTTTATTATTTCACTGTGCAGTGCAGTTCCAAGAATTTAAACAATCAATATTTCCTGAATGAGAGGTCAGTCCTACCCCTCTCTCAAAACTGGCTGGACTTTGGAGAGTTAAACTGACGGTATGACCATAAGAGAATACAGCTCGCTGGTGTGAATCCAGTGTGACCGCACCTTCGCCTTCACACTCGAGTGATCACACGATGAATCACATGCATGATCAAGGAGAATTTCACGTTGAAAGGGGCAGACATGGAAGACGAATAGAAAGCTATTGCAAAACTACTTTATTCTATATTATTTTAGACAATACAGTATTCATCATGACAAATTATATTTTGTACACTGAGGAGACCTTTGCAGCTCTCTTAAATTAAACATTATTTTTAAGTCGTACAAAATTTGACTCACTTTTATTACTTTAATTTTAAGTTTTACTTTTTCTTTCTATAATGTTTGGAGTTTGATAAAAACGAGCCCAGATCCTCTTTGGTTGAACAACTATAGAATTGAGAAGTGAAAGGTCAAGCCTGAGGAGCTCCATTAGAAGGTGAAGCCTGTGTGAAATACAGTTTTTGTTTTTTTTCTTTTGGCTTCCCTTTTATGGGGTTTAATGTGATGGAATGTCATGCTTCACAACCACAGATCCTAGTTTCTGTCAATATGGTGAATAATACAGTGCTGGCAGGCCGTAGATATTATGCAATCGCAGTGAGCCAGGTATTAATATTGCGAATGTGTTAGATGTTTAGCTACGTTAAACATGTGTTTACTCTGGCTCATAGAGTATTTTTAGGAATTGCAGTGAATTAATCTTTAAGGTTCAGTGTCCTGCCTCATACTAATGCTGCACGAAGCTCCAGCAGTGCTTCTATTTATAGATCCCCCATTTGCGATCTACTTCTCCATATCATTGTCAAACATCAGTGGCTGTCAGTGATTACTCTGAGCACTTTAGCTCTCAGCCTTGTCGGCACTGAAGAAGTAAGTGATGCATATAGATGCCGGGTGAGATGCATATAGATTGTGGGTGAGAGTGCTCTATCGTGCTGATGCTTTTCCTTTACAAATTGACACCTTTGCTCCATTCCTGTGAAGTTGTATCACCCTCAAACTTCTTCCGGACAGAGTGTCAGTGAACAGGATGAGCAGGAGGAGAGGATGATGTAATTATTGTGCAAGCCATTTGCTTGAATGAAAGTAATGCCAGACCAAATATTGCAGAGAATTCTACTTTTTGTATTGAGTTATTGCTGTTGTTAGGCATATATCAAGTGTTTACCCGCTAAGTGCTTTAGAAAATGGATGTATGGATGGATGAAGCAGGTCACAGGAACCTCACTCAGCCCTATGGATAGCATCCCACTTTCTGGCTTCTTGGGACATTACCATCTCCTTATTTCCCTTCTAAGATGATTTAGACTCCCACTGTTTTCCTCGCTCTCCCTCGCAGCGCAGGCCCTAATCCGGCACGAGGTGATGCCAAAGAAGCAAGGTTCATATCTCCCAGGGTTAGTCTTCAACTGCTCCCCCTAAAATAGCTTCAGCACATCCTCCCGCTTGCCATCCCTGTATTCTGCAGCAGAACGCTGCAGTGCCTGCATGCTACACAATAGCCCCCATCTCTAGCTTTCCTCTCTGTTGATGTCTTTCTCACTCTTTCCCCTCTCTTTACCTCGGCCTTTCTATCTGTCTCTCTGTTTCTTTACTTCCCTCATTTTTCCTTTTTCGTATGATGGGGTGTTTGGCACTGGCAAGCACACAGAAAAACACTTTTCTCAGCACAGGTTTGAGGTCTTTGAGGAAAAGGAAGAAGAATCCCCCTCCTTGTCATGGTCTGAAAACAGATTTAGACATTTTTCCATGGGTTTTTGTGTTGTGCCATGTTGTGAACACACTGCGTCTTTCCAGCAGGGAATAGCCACACCGAGCCTTACCCTTGAAGTCTTGCTTGGTAGCAGAGCAGACAGCAGCCGACCTCTGACGTTCCACTCCCTCAAAGCAAAGCCCTTTCTTGCCAGACATGGGCTTTTCAAGGCCTGACATGGTGGGCCCCAGCTCAGGCAGAACTGAAACAACTGCGCCCCCTAACGCCCCCTTGTTACCCCACCAGCCCACCATGTTACATTGGGTGATTTGAGGGATGTGAAAATTAAGTATAATGTTGCAATGTTTGAAGTGAGTGAAAACCTCTGCACTGACACTTGTGTAGCTGTACTGGTAACTAGAAAGCTCTGTTTTAAAGAGAACCAGCCTCCAACATCAGTGCCTTTTACGTTGTTGTGTTGTGTAAAAACAGGCTTGAATGGTTATAACAGCTCAGCTCAGCGCGAGTACTCCCAGCCATTAAAAAAAATTACTAAATGGGCTACCAATAACGTAAGTCTATCTAACATTGGGCATCCACAGAGATATATCAGATAAATGGTTTACTGAACAATAACAACAGCCACACAAAGCCAAGGTCATTACTCTCACATTATTTAATCACCTGCCGTCCTGCAGTGAAACAGAGGGATGGTTTTATTAAGGTAGATTTAACAGCAACATTTTAATGTGAGTCTGTAGACATTCAACCCAAACAGATGTTCCGCCACAGCTCCTAATCCACGAAGCCCAGGACATTTGAAAAACATAGTATATATTACACACATTGATGATAACTTTGCATTTTAACCTAAGCCTGCTGACTGTGTTAATGTATAAACACCCTTTATAATACTGTCACAGTTTCTTCTGTTAGTTCCTTCAGTGAAGCTCAGTTAGCACTAACAGTTTATTGCCTGTCACATATGCCACTGCTCAGAATAGGTCAATGGGATTCTGACCCCATGATGGTGATCACTGCCATGGCAGATTAATGAATCTCATCTCAATACCTGCAGATTTTGCACGGCAGGATGCAGTCGTGAATGACTTATGACTGCAGTCAGTCTGCACACAGAACAGTAATTGGCGAACTCCAGATCAGTTTTTTATGCATTTCACTCATCTACTCATGAGCCACATAGTGTAACGCACCACAATGCCAATATTATAATATTGCCAATATTTTGCATTGCCCCCAACTATTTTAATGGGATCTGCTGGAATCTCTACTGAAATATACTGTAGAAATAAACTTGCAGAGACTTTGAATGTGCTTGGAAAAGGTAATGCCTCATGCAGTTTGCTATGGTTAGTGATTCGTCTGGGGAAAAATTTAAGTGATCAAATTAGAGTGATTGGAAAAACAGCAACAATGAGTAAAAGACACAGTTCACAATCCTGCTTCCATCCATCTTTGCTAGTCATTTGCCTTTCAAATTTGATAAACTATAAGGTATCTTCTGAATGCAATGCTTAATGAAAGCTGGCTATCAATTATTGGGAGTTAAAGTGTCCTTGAATGCAGCACTAAGGAGAGTTATAATAACAGTACATGCTCACAGCTGCAGTTCACATGACAATAATGTAACTTTAAAGCAACTTTCAAGGCTCTCAAACAGATTTTCTCAGTGTAGTGAAATGAAAAAAGTTGCCGTGCATTGTGGAAAATGGCTTGAAATACTGTTTAGTATAGCCTGACCAATATGGGCTTTTTAAGACTGATACTGATTTTGATGTTTGAGGGCTTTTAAATCTAGTATTCCCTTCTTTCAGAAACGCCTAACATAAACAAAGCTTATTATAATGTTTTTTTTGCACTTTTAACAAAAGTAGAGCTGATTGTGTCCGCTGATTGTTCTGTTTTGTGATGGATTCGTGGCATTCCAAACGCTGTGTTGCCAACAGGATAATTACAGAGTGCCCTGTGGTGGACAAACTATGTAGCAACAAAACTCATAACATGATTGAAGGATCTGTCTTCTGTCTGTCTGTGTCTTTCTTAATTGACATTTATTGGCTGTTATAAACACTGATACAGATTTATTAGCAATTATCAGCCCAAAGTATCGGAACACCGGTGTTAGTGTATGCAAATTGTAATTAATAGATTAAAAAGGAAAAGAGACAATTACTTCTACTTTTCCAACTACTACTCATGATATTGCAATAAAAATAATTCCAAAAGATATCTACCGAAGTGGTGATATAGCTATTAATACATATCGATAAAATAAAATATATTGACCTTTTTTATGCAATGTTTATATATGTTTAAACATCAGTCCTTCATACCCTCCACCCTTCAGCAAAGTAGTAGGAGTAGTAAAGAAGTAGGTACTAAGTAGGGCTGCACGATTAATCTAATCGCAATCGCGACATCCTTAGATGGGATTACATAACCGCAAAACCGGTGCGATTTAATAAAACAGGCCCACAAACAGATGGGCCTACGTGCAATGAGAAAAATAACTCACAAGCAGTGTGCCTGTAACTTTGAAGACAACAACCTACCGTAACCCCCCCCCATGCCCCGCTGCTAATCGTTAAATCATAGTCGGACTCGCCACCGGAGCTCCGAGAGACATGTCGGTGCTCGGGTCGCTCTGTGACAGAAAGATGTCATTCAGCTGAAGTGGTAAGACAGAGGAAAACCCGGAGAAGATGAAGAAGGTTTGGGTTTAGCTAGCTGACCAGTTAAGGTCAGCTGTATCTGTGTCTTGCGTTTTTCAACACGTTTTTCATAAAGCCGACGTGCTTGTCGTTCAGTTTTCGTCAACCGACCGGGGCGGGATGTTAAAAAAGGTTTGACGTGCTACAGGAAACTTTCAAATGATGAACAATGAGATTATTCACAAGTTGTTACGTAGCATTAACAAATAGAGACCAATATAGATGATTTTGTTTCTTGCACAAGGATTTAATAAATAAAAACAACTAGTGGTAAAATAGTGAACTATTATATGGAACTATAATGAATATAGTAATTAATATATTGTTATAGGCTACTAACAGTATACTTTTAACTGAACATTCAATGTTATAATATTATACTAATACACTCATTTACACTAGCTCCTACTCTAGGTTGTGGATAGAGCCACTGCAGTGGACAGATGTAGATTTAGATCCTTGATGCCACTGTGCTAATATGTGCTCCTTCTAGCTGTCTCTCCATAGAGCAATACGCTCCCCTTGATCTGTTATACAATGGTTTTACTAGTTATTGTTATAAATATTGTTTATCGCTTAACTTTGTTCAAGTTGAGAGATACAGATTTCAAAATGTCAGTACTTTGCGCATTTTCCTTGATAACCAAGCAAGTCCACTCGTAGTGCCATTTGTTCAGTTAATCGCAGTATTGTCCACAATAATCGCAACTTGAGTAGTAGTAAGCAGGTAATCATTAATAGAATAACTCACTATGGCCTGACACTTTTTTTGACCTATGGTCTAATACTGATCAGGGTTCTTGCTTCTGAGCAGTGGACCATCAAGTCAGCTGATGATTAAAACTGCTAAATAAAATNCCCCCCAGGTTAGTAGACATAATACCATTTTGACTGGCATTTGGCTGAGAGGCAGGAAATTCCATCACATTTGCTGTTTTCTTACTTTCACTCAAAATATTGAATGGATCAATAGAGATAAATGTCTTCAGAAGTTGCATGGTTGGAGTGCTTTTATTGTCGCCATGTCTGTGGCGTGGCAAAGCGTGTTGCATGGAATTAGCACTATGGCCTGGCTTATGGCTGCAGATGGAACGACATGGCAGCAATTGAGAGACTACAGGATTACACATGTAAGCAGATCAGCTTCAGTTCTAAGGTGATTAGATTGAGAATATCAAAACAGGAATTATGACTGAACAAAATCTGTATTGAATCACTGACAATGATATTGACGTGTGTGTGCATTGAATGGGGTTGGTTCAGGTTAAATGGGGGTGGGGTAGTTAGAAAACAGAGCTTATGTATGTTGTGGGTGGAAGACTTGCCAATTGTCTTACATGATCATCCCTCATAATCTATGAGGTCACTGAGCTAAAGAGGATATTGAAAAATGGTTTTCTAAAATGCAGAATGCCTGGCAGATCACTGCCGGTCTTTGAAAAGAATCACAATAGATTGAAATGTAAAAGTCCAGGGTGAAAAACATTCTTTGCAGTTTAGCTAGTTCAGGCGTGTTCATTATTAGATATTAGGACATATTAAATAATTGACCTTCTCTACTTTACTTATTAAATTTGAACATAAAATTGACGTCTGCTTATAAATGGAGGCATTTGGAATACAGAATGAGACAAAAAGCTCTGAGACTTTCTCTCCAACTCCAACTTCAAGGAACTCATGGCCTTGAAGAAAGACAAGAATGCTGTTAATACTGCAGACAATGAACTGTCAGAACTTTCACTACCTTTGTGACTAAGGGATTTTCCAGGGACAGAAGCATAGATTTTTAAAACTACCAGTATTAAGGCTTTCATAAATGGCTTGTCAGTGTGTGTTTTGCATATAAATGCATGAGTATGCTCTGTTGAAGTGTGTGCACTCCCAGCACCAGGGGTAAAAGCATTTCATCTTTATTCCTTATGTCTTCTTCCTGCTCACTTATGTGACAAGCACACCATTGCTACCTGACTGCCATTCTCTTATTTTCTGGACCAGTACAAATCTAAAATTGTGCACTCTAAGACATGTGACTAACATTAAACTAACATTAAAGCGAAGCCTGGTAAAGGTTTACACATATTACTGAGAGGTATCTTGGTAACTTGTTTGATTGGCCAGTCTCCTGTTATTATGAACACTTGGCTGGTCCTTCAAAGGAAAAATGAGTTCTGCTGCCAAGTAGTAACACAGTAAAAGTTCTGATCCACGCTACATCAGTGAATAAGAATCAGAAATCAGTGAATCAGAAATGGCAGGAAAACAGTGAAATGGATTATGTCCCACTATGGCCCCGGCTTTTCTGTGTGGAGTTTGCATGTTCTCCTCATGTCCACGTGGGTTTTCTCCGGGTGCTCCGGCTTCCTCCCACCATCCAAAAACATGCAGGCTAGGTTAATTGCCTAACTAAACTAAAAATTGCCTGTCCAGGGTGTACCCCGCCTTGGGTGTACGCAGGATAAGCGGTTGACGATGGATGGATGGATGGATGGATGGATGGATGGATGGAATATTGTAAGATCATAATCTCTATAATGACACAATCATTTAGGTCATTAATTGCTAGAGACATGCAGAAACATGCCCTGTGATTTTTTTCCCCATATCGCCAGGCACGTTTATCAAGACAGTGTCTGACAGATAGAGTCTTTCACAGTCTCCTGGGAACCAAACTTTAACAGTATTTGTTAGCAAAAAAATATTTACATAGTTATTTAAAACAGTTAGGGATGTTAATACAGCTAGATTTAGGTACCAGTGCAGTTTTGTATTCATATGAGGATGGTTGCCCAGTGCTTAGGAAGCATTGAGTAATGCTCACTCTGTGCAGTGTGTTTGCAGTGGCAGTTCATCATCAGTACTTAATAAACAAGAGAGTGCCAGAAAGTACTACAAATGTTTGAACGTTGCTAGGCCAAATCATCAAAACAGATGCACAATTGCTAACATATGCGCACTGATAACTTAATAACTTGGTTACTAAATACAGCTGACCTGTCAGAATGTAGCCACATTTTCCAAAATAACTGAATGTAAGTGTTCACTTTCAGTAATAGCTACAGCAGTCATGTCGGTGCCATGGGAGTGTGTTTTGGCAGACATCCTCTTGTTTTGGTTGAGTCAAACCTGCACACACTAGGGACAATATACCAGAGACAAATCAGAGTCATCATACACAGAGCAAGTGATTTAAGTGCTCAGTGAATGATGGGTAAGCTGACATTTACAAGGAGTGTTCAAACCTCGTTGGCAAAAATGCATACTTTAAATGAATTTACTGCATTTTTCTACAAGAGTTGTTGTCAGATGAATGTTTAGTCGCTGCTAACAATATGCAACTGATCCAGTTTATATTGATGTCTACGTACTACCTGTACGTGGTCCTTTTGAAACATTTTTAACATGTCCTCGTTTTTTTTTCTCTCCAAACTTCCTATCCTGTGACTCCTCAGCCCCCCCCACATTCACAGATACACCACCTCAGTATGTAGAGGCCAAGGAGGGGGGTAGCATCACTTTGACCTGCACAGCCTTCGGCAACCCCAAACCCTCTGTCAGATGGCTGCGGGAAGGCAGCCTCATGGTCAGCAGTGCCAAGTATAAGGTATATAACTTTATAATATCTTTATCATGTGATTGCTGATCGTATCCTCTGGTATCTTTGACTTACATTGTGTTCAGACTGTACTGTCACTTTACTGTGTATAAGAAGGCAGCCTCCTCATTCATTTGAATGAGTCTACTGCATGGGCAAAGCAATGCTCTCAGTAGAAAACATTCAGGGCTAAACTTTGGCCCCAATACAACGCAATGTCATCTGGAAATGGTGCTGCATTGCCCAACTGAAATTTGAGCATGCACACATTCCTCAAAGAAAGTGACATATTTCATTTTACAGTTTACTTCATGATCATTAAGATATAGTTTGTGAAATCCTGCCTCATACTATTATAGACCTTTCACCCTATAAGCCTTCAGTTTGGACTTCTGGGTCTAGATGATATCATCATGCAAGAGTTGGGTTTATGCCATAATGTTAAATTGGTAACATTTTACACTACATCCGGTGAAAACGTGCATGGCTTGGTTCACTTCAATGGTCACTTGAAAGTCATGAATTGTATCAACTTTATCTCCTGGGCACTATATATAGAGCATACTTCAAATGGGTATGTCTGACATTGCTTTTATTCTGCTGGGAGTGTTGAATAACAATATGGAGATCAGGGAAGACATTGAGCATCTTCCAAGTGTCCCAAACACCATGAAGACCATGAAAGAGGACAGAGCTCTGCGACTTTCAGGCTGTGATCGGGGGTAAATCAGCAGTTGATCGGCGGTCGCCAGTCGTTATGTGTGAACTACTCAACGACTCCCTGAGACGTCACTGGCAGACGGCAGACACATATCTAGCATATCAAATATCTGGAGGAGTCGGCCGACATCCACATCTGGCCAATGAGAGCAGGCAGCTTTTTACTCACCTCCAGCTCTCTCTGTAGCTCAGACAATCAGTGCTAATCAGTTCTTTCACCCATATTCTTTCTCTTATAACTGCTATCTTTATAATAACAAACAACAGCTGTTTCGCGTGTAGGTTTGCGTCATTTCACATTTCACGTGTGTTTTCTTGACAAAACGTGGTTTGGAGACCAGCTTCGGGCGACACAGCAGCTCGTGTAGTCTGTGACCCCCTGTCACAGATCAGTCACATAGTGTGAACGCCACAAACGACTTCAAGACTCCCGTCACAAGACGGCAAGTTGCGTCGCGTGAACAGCACGGCCATCGGCCGAATCTGAAAGTCACGTAGTCTGCACGAGCCTTCTCACAGAGGGATTGAGACAAGAGGAAAAGATGAAGTTCCTGGACAGTGTGTGTATCTATTAGTGAGTGATCCTTTCTGTGAGTGGATCTTATTGTAAGTGTAGCAGATCAGTGAATAAATTGTAATTGCAGTTGGGATCTTTTCATCTCAATCCTTTTTCCTTCTTATACACATACAATGACAGATTAGTTAGTTTTAGAGTTAAATGTGTTAAATAAGAAAAGAAGATTTGTGTTAATAGTGTATGTTATATAGTAGCTACAATTGAGTTCTGCATGTAGAAATGGAAATGACTCCCCCACATTAGATCAATTATTTAAATGACTGAGCTTTGTTCATAAGAGAGTTATGTATCTAAATTTGTCCCAGTTGCAGGCAGTAGCTTTTCCAGAGTCACTAGACTATACTGTCTTTTTCTTCAGTCTTTTTACTTTAAAACCTGAATATCTGTGATCTCTTTAATGTGAATAAATACAAAGATATGTTTGGGTGAAAAACACTGGTTGAATTTGGAGACGATTTTCTTAAAAAGGCAAAATATCAAGTCTCATGTAAACTGGAAGCTGCTGCATCATGCTGGGCTTTCTGCTGTCAGATGTGGGGTTTACATTAAGGAAATAGATTCAAAAATTACGTCACATCTTGTGCCTGAAGAGAAAATCTTGTGGGAAGTTAAGGTCAAGGGCTGAATGTGTTCTTTGAGGCAGTATTGTCTTCAGCTTGTGTTTATTTGATATGACATGCTTATCATAAAAATATGGTGTTGTTTTTCAAAGCTAGTAACCACATTAAACACAGGCAAGAAACATTCATAGAAAGTATTTATATTGTTGTATTTAAAGTATGTGTTCACATTTGTTCATGTCTTAATGTATAATGTATATTAACATGCATGTTAACACTGAAACAGGTTTTGCTTGTTCTTTTGTTCAAGAAATGTCTTGCTAATGTGTTTCCAGTGTAAGTGAGGGGGGACAAAATCCATAGTCTGCATTCTGTGCTAAAATGCATTCCAAAGTTCACAACAAGAAGTGGATTACAGTATTTTTATGCATCTCTTCTGTTGGAAGCATGTTAGCATGGAAAACTGTTTCAATGTACGTAAGGGTAATGTGATTATTGCTTTACCTTTAAAACCAGTGAAAATTATGTCCTTTCTTAAGTTGTTAACTTAAAAAAAACATCTTTAAACTCTCCTTAAAGAAACAGGGGTCCCAGATCCAGCTTTTCTTGATGTGAATTGCCCAATCAGAGCATCAAATCTGCCCAACTGTCATGACAGCAGTCAAATTAAACCCAAACAGTTAATGAAAATGTTTTACATAACCCTACATTAAACACAAACCGTCTGACAGTATTATAACACAGTATTATATAGCTGAAAAACATTAAATGAAGTGGAATTTCATTTGGTTTTATAGGTCAGCAGTTATCAGTCATGGCGTGTTGAGTCTAGCTGCCCTGCGTTCAGTAAGCTGATGTAGCCTTTAGGGGTGGGAATCACCAGAGGACCGACGATACGATATTATCACGATATTTATGTCACTATACGATAACATATTCTGCATATATTGCAATTTATTACCTTTTTTCCATCTTCAAATTGTGCCCCCAAAGGAAAACTCTTTTTCTCGTGGACTGAAAAAGCAACTGATTTTATTATTTTAGTACCAAAAAGTAAAATTCTCACGTACAATTCATATACTAAAAGATCGATACTTGACCTCCATGTATCGATACAATATTGCCACGGAAAATATTGCGATACTATGCTATATCGATTTCCCCCCACCCCTAGTAGCCTTGCTCTCCTATAACACAGTCAGACTAATGGTGGACAGTTGGAAATTGTTAATTGTTATTGTTAATTACATATTCTATTAATGTTGATGAAATGCATAAGGTTATCCTTCATGATGATGAAATATATTGTATAATCAAATGTGTCAGAAATGTGTACATATTGTACCTACAGTATAGTGCATGTTTTTGTTTTACTTTTTAAAACTTCATTTGGAGTCAAAACACTGTGTGTACATGTTAGCAACTGGAACCTTTTCGTTTGGAAGACCAACGTTTATGGCCCTTTGACACTGAAGGTCCACCTTAAAAGTAGACTTGAAATAGCTTATGTTAGTTATTAGAAAACGTTTCTGTGTATATGTTCAGGTGTCTGATGGGAGTCTGACGGTGCTATCCATCACCCGGGAGGACCGTGGGGCCTACACGTGTCGAGCCTTCAGTCCCCAGGGAGAGGCCATTCACACCACAAGGCTGCTAGTACAAGGTAGGAACATCTGTATGTGTTGCTGTGTCCCTAAAAGTGTTTTAGCATGTTCTTATGGCACAACATTCTCTCATTATTTGATAAAGAGCTTTGACTGAATTTTTGCATGCTACGTTTTCTATAATGTCAACAGACTCTTTTTTCTTTCTTCGTTCTTATGCCCATACTTTTTACATTTTTCTTGCGCTGACAGTGTTTGTTTTTCAATATTCAGAAGTTGAGCAACGTAATGAAAACGTGAAGAATTACTCTTTAGCGGTGAATTTTCTGCTTTATGTTGGCAGGCATCTGTCAGCTCTAGAGAATGTGACACATGGCATTCTACAAGCTACTAGCAGTAATAACTCAGACCCATGCTACACAAAGCATGCATGAGCAGTATTAGGACAGAACATATGTCAAAAATATAAACTATTTTTAGAAACTGCTCATAAAAAGAAACTCTGCACAGCTATTTGTTATTTTATTTTTCTCTGAAAAACTATTGATAAGAGCCTGCTAAACTATCAACCACCTTATTTAAATCCAGGGTTTGACCAGATAAACAGATGCTAATAACTATGTCTGTGCTCTGAGCTAACAGAGCGCCTCTTGGGTTAGTTAGTTTTCCAGAGGGTGCAGTTTCTTGCACATCAACTCTCTACCTCTCACATCGAAAGTAAGAATGTCGCTCGGAGACCCGTCTCTAGTGCGTTCACCACTTGTTCACCACCTTTTTTTTTTAAATGGCGCAATGCAATATAATAAATGCATTGTTGTGGGTATATAAATGGAATGCAGTATCAACAGGTGTAGGCTGGACAGGCCTCAGTAACGGCCAATCACATCAGCTCTTCTCATCACCTTTAAAATGCAGCAGACAGTTTAAAGCCCCCCTCCAGTGTATTTTGACATTTCTATGATATTTCATATTTTTCTGAGTCACTTCCTCACAATGTTGCTTACCCACATAGTTCGGCAAATATTTTTTGACAAATGGCTTAATTTTGTGCTCAAAGTTGCAAAAATTGCTTAGTTGTTAAAACGGGGTGGTGACGTATGATTATAGTAAATTCCATAAGTCATATATCATTCTCCAAGCTTGCGCAGGCGCACTGTTATGCCTCCGTCAAAACTGTCACGCCGTCACGCCTCGATAAGTCAGAGCATCAAACCATAAACATCGTTGTGAGCTAGCTAACCAATTTATCATGTAATTTACTTAACTTACAGCAGG
>JAPMOB010205436.1:0-14574 GCA_029875015.1 Lepomis gibbosus
TGTGTGTGTGTGTGTGTGTGTGTGTGTGTGTGTGTGTGTGTGTGTGTGTGTGTGTGTGTGTGTGTGTGTGTGTGAAACCAGAGCTCTGGCCACAGTGTAATATTTACCACCCAGACAAGGCTTGACAATTATTTCTTTATTATACTTCTCTCTGGATTACTGTCATTTGATAGTAAATTGAGTATCATCAGCGTGTGAGTACCACAATCAGCCATGTGTCCCAACAATTGGTCTTTTGCTCCAGTGACCCATGTTAACACTCTGTTGAATGATTAAAGATAACTAGACTTATCCAAAGTGTCAGTATTAAACTTTTAGGATTAAAAAGCACCTGATGTTTGAGGGCCCTGCAGGCTGATTCAGAGTTTCCATCTGTCCTACAGTGATTTTTGTCTCAAATATTTAATCACACTTTACACTTTTTATGTAAATGAGGAAAGTAGCTAATGTTTCATATGAGCTTAAATTTGGTAGAAATTTGACATCTGCAAAAGGCTGTCAGGGAGTGCCTTATGAGATAGCACTAGTACAGCTGCAGAGATTATTTGTCATTTTTTGAGGCATTTCTCAAGAAAAATCTGCCAAACATTTTTTTTTTCAAGTGCGAAGATGTTCTGCTTTTATTTGTCTTATAAGACTGTATACTCCGCATCCGCAGATTAACAGTGAAAATAATTGTTAGTTAGACACTGGAGTTCTTGCTAAAGAGGTAGAATGTAACATCTCTTGACACATGGGTGATTGGGGTGTCAGTGCCCTCAACAGGTAAGATGAAAAGGTGCCCAAAGGACCCTTAAACTGAAATGGAACTGAAGTGAACCAGTCTAAGACAAACCATCAAATGTAATCTTAGAGGCTCAGACTTAGCTGACGCCCTCCTGCAGAGCGGTGAATATTTTATACATAGGATAAGATGGCCACCTGGCAGCTGTAACAGAATCCAATACACTATGTACAATAGATACAATCGAAGAGTAATGGGTGCCTTTCTCTTTCAGCATTTGTTCTTCAAGTGTTTAAGAGATGTGCTCCTTTGTACACACACCCTCTTTGTCAGCTTGTTATTTTGCTTTGGATCCACTTAATGAAATTAGATGTTAACGCAACACTCAGTGGATACGGTATGTGTGTGTTTCTCCAGGCCATACATGTCCATGGGTTCACTGCGGGACCAGGTGATCTACCCAGACTCTGTGGAGGACATGGGTGCCAGAGGCATCAGTGACAAGGACCTGGAGACCATCTTGGACATAGTCAACCTCAACCACATTGTCACCAGAGAGGGAGGTTGGTACAGAAATGAAGCCAACTTACAAGGATTTGTGTTTTGAGTGAAAATACGAGATTGAAGATTTTAGGACACGAAATTAGCTTGAATTGTGCTCAGGTAACTCTTTCTGACAACTTAAACCTGCTTCAAAACTACACAGAGCTGTCATCTAGACAAAATAACACAGCTACACACAATAAATAGACAAAACCAGACAAAGTAACTATCATTTAAGACGAAATAGACAAACTAAACAAAATAATGATCAGATAGACACAATAAGTAGACAAATTAGACACAATATCACCATCATCTACACAAAATTGACAAAACAAATCAAAATAACCACTAGCCACTACAACAAACCTGAATACTTGACAATTAAGTCACCAAACAGTCAACAAAATCATTTAAACATTTGCAAAATCTGCACCGCGACTGGAACTGGAACTGCAGTGCTGGTCTGCCGGTGTGCTGGGAACAAACAGACCAGGTTACGTGTCTGTGTACCAACCAGAAGCTTGATCTCATGCACTCGGGTAATTACTTGTATTGCCTAAACTTGCGTTTGTGGCTAATTGGCAGCCACTCTCCTCTCATCGCCAAACAAACAGGCCTATTGTTGTGAATCAACTACTGTACAAAGCTCAGAGCTACAAGAGGGTTAAACGGATGAATGGCTGCACTGTGGAAATGTTGGGAAAGGTCTCCATCAAATGAACTCACACATCAGTCGTGGATGTGGGCACACATGCAGTGTAACTGCAAAGGATTTTCTCTTAAGTCTTTGGAAATGTCACACATATTAAGCTGTGTCACTGTTACACAGTGCAGCTAGACTGACTGGTTAAACCCTTCAGCGAACATGTCTGTCAGTGCTGTGCCCTTCCTTTGGAATGGCTGTTGGTAGATAAACAGTCTACATAAACAGTCTGTAAAACCTGTCTGTTGACATTTCAATTATTCATAACATTTCTCAAAATGTATTTTTAATTAGCTCTTTATGACAAAGCCTAATGTAGTCCAGAGTTTCCACTACCATAAAATAGGTCTGTGCACTTCCTCAGACTGGATTTCAATGAAATTGTGTCCCCCACCTTGGTATGGATTAAAGATATTAGCTCTCGGCACCTGTAATCCCAAAATATCACTATCTTTAAATAATATCTTGGTAGCCTGTGTTTTCACGGTTGTGCCATGTCTTCTTTTGCATCCAGGCTGGGATGCTGAGCTGGACTGGAAGGACGTGCTGTCAGGAGGCGAGAAGCAGAGGATGGGCATGGCTCGCATGTTCTACCACAAGTAAGGGGTCTAAAAGGTCACGAGCATTTAAGCAGTGTTGTGTATGTAGAGTAACCTTTGGTACTTTTCCAGCTTTGCATGTGCAGAGGATCTCACTACATCACTAATCTCATTAGTTACTTGCTGGATGGATAACGATTTTTAAAACAATTCCCCTTTGTGTACGGCAGGCCTAAATATGCACTGCTGGACGAGTGTACAAGCGCCGTGAGCATTGATGTGGAGGGAAAGATTTTCCAGGCCGCTAAGGACGCCGGCATCTCTCTGCTCTCCATCACACACAGACCCTCCCTGTGGTAAGACACATCTAATAGACAATGTCCTAGTCCAGGGGTTTTCAAAGTTGAGTCTGTGGGCCTCCCCTCAGCCAAAGCAAGAAAAGAAAGGAGCCCCCACACCCCCTCTTTACTTGTTTAGTCTCGCTCAATTCCTGGATGCCTATGGGATCAAGTAACATAATCATGATGCTGCTAACATGCTGTTTGACATTACTTCAGAGCTGAAAATTGTTTTTGTTTTTTTCCACTCTCCCACTTTAAATCCATCTTCTCCGCCTCCAGGAAGTACCACACCCACCTGCTGCAGTTCGACGGGGAGGGAGGCTGGCGCTTCGAGCAGCTGGACACGGCAACGCGCCTCTCCCTCACCGAGGAGAAACAACGTCTGGAGGCCCAGCTGGCCGGTATTCCCGAGATGCAGCATCGCCTCAACGAGCTCTGCAAGATCCTGGGAGACGACTCTGTCCTCAGAACAGCCGAGGAGTGAGGGAGCGAGGGAGGGGGAAAAGGGGCCCAGAGGGGAAACAGAGAGGTGGTGGGGGGTGTGAAGAGGCAATGAAAGAAAACGATTTTGTTAGCGTTTTTTATTCAGATTTTTCCCCCTCTCCTGTTAAAAGCAGGAGAGCTCTTAATGCCAGCTAGTCTTTCAGCTGTCCTTTCTCCTCTCCCTCTTCTTTTCAATCTCCCCTTTGCCCCGCTCCAACCCGAGAAGTAGGAGAGTGAAGTGGAAATCACACATACTCCCTCTCTATGCTCACATGGACTACTTACTTTTAGATTTTAAATGTTGGCTTTTACCATGCATCATTTTCAAGATCAGTATGCCACAGTTTAAAGTGGCAAAGCGGATAAATCCAAAATTGAACCAAGATAATTCATTTGTTTGTTGGTTTGTTTTTATAGCACTTTACATTGCTTTTAGAAGGCTGTCCCCGTTTTGTTGTGGTAGCTCACAGTGAAATAAGGGGATAGCTGCTTTTTAGCTGGAAAACTTTTTAATATAGAACCACTAAATATTGTCCACAGCAGTATTCCACGCCTAGTATACTGGGTTGTGCAGCATCCACTTTTGTCATAATATAGCCGTAGATTTTAGTTTTTACTGAACCTAATGTTACCTCTTGGTTCTGAAAGGTCAAAAGAAACTATTTTTCAAAGTGTCACAATATGCCTTTGTTTGATTTTGTGTATCTAGCCGTAGTACAATCCCTTTCCTTATACCTCATCTTAGCCCTTTATAGGTTATTGCAGACCCTCGGACTACTGATATAGGCTCAGTGACAGACTTGCACATGGCTAGCAAAGAAAGAGAGCCAACCTGGGGTCTATTATTAGAGCGATTAGTGACGCAGGTCTGACTCCACATCTATATGTTTCTGGTTTATTGAACAAATACAATGAGCTAAAGAGGCCCTCGTCAATGGAAGCGGAACAACAGCGAGTGGACCCTTGTAGTCTGGTCTGTCTTTGAACAGTGACACATACATTTATACTATACACAGATGAACAGGTAGTCATTCAGACAATGGTACTGTCAGGTGCATGTGCACACGCTGGCCACCTGTTGAAGTCCCCCCCCCCCTACCATGTTGACACAAAACACACTCACTCGTGTGTCTTCTGTGTGTCAAATGCCTGCTGGGACTTGTGCTTTGTCAGCAGTGCCGATCATGCTCTGTGGTTCTAATGAGCTAATACATTATGCTAATTTAGTAAAAGGAACCTTCATGTAAATTTGATGACGACGTAAGAAATACTTTGCTAAAAGTCTCACCTTTCTTAAGTGGAAGCTGATTATCTTTTAATATCATGAAGTGTGTTTACATGCACTCAAATATTTTAGATAAGACACCACATATTATTATGTTATAATATATGAGGCCTTATTGGGTTGCACCTAATTTGTGTATTACATAACAGGGCTAATATACAGTAGTAGGACGCTTAGAGGTCAGGCTTATTTATAGATCGCAGACATTGGAGCTGGTACAGATTTCATTTTTGGCTCAAGGACACTTCAGCACGTTGGTTGCCTCTTGACTAATGGCTGGTATGCATCTTGGCTATATACAGGAACGAAATTAGTTTTTCCTCATTTAGCCTCCATGTTTCAACTTCTCTGAAGTTGTGATACTGTGAAATTAGTGATTTCTTCTGTTAACATCATTTTTCTTAGGAACAAGTCATGAATACTGTGTTCTCATGTGGCGGTTCTAAGCTTTGGTTGTGACTGCTTTTACAGTATGTTCCTTTTGTGGTTCAGACCTGTGCGTGTGTGTGTGTTTACTGTGTCAAGAGTACGGGGAAAAGTAAATAAGGCAGACCTTTGCCTCCTTAGCGAAACAGGAGAGAGGATAATGTGTAGAGAAGTTATGGATTCATTTATAGGCTATTTCCCCATAGGCACATATATTATTTTTGCAGTCTAAAGCCTTCCAAGCAATACAAATCATCAATGCATTTGAAAAGCAAAAAAGCACCCAGACACATTTACATTTCTTTTTTGTGTTCCCTAGTTTAATTCAGTGTTTCCTCTGTAAAATTCATTTCCAGACCCTTAGTAAATCATAGAACCAATTAAAAGTGTGGTAGCACTTTAGAAACACAGTTAAATCTGTCTGTTTTTGTATGCATGGTCCAGATGCCACCACAAACAAGGTGAACTCTGGGCTTCTGTTTGTTATTCTCACACTGTACTGAGTCACTGGCACAGTGTAATATCAAATCATCTCACTGGTTAGAATACGACGATTTTGTTCTTATGCCCTCTATTTAGTTAATACTCCACCATGTCTGTGTTGCAGAGAATGGACAATCAGTCACATCAGCAGCAGAAAACAAAGTTCACTGCTATATTTCAAACTACACATTGGCTTGTTTGTGTCTGCAGAGAAATGAGTGCTGATTTTAGGTATATAGCTGTGCCTGCATCGCCTAATTTGTTACGGAACTTATCATGTAAATTGTATGCTTGTCAAAGTTTAGCAACTCCCGCAGGCCTTTTGTGGACACTTCAAGAAAAAAACAGAGCCCCACTCTGCTCAGGATCATGGCTGCTAGGTTACAGAAGGACAAACGTTTTTTTTCTCCCCCTAAAAAATGTGACTGGAGAACAAAATAAACTAATTAAACATTTAAAATGTCAATGCATTCCTTTAAATATCAAAAGGAATAATAACTGGAATGCTCTGTGATGGTCTGCACAACACTAATTACACCTTCATTGGGTACGCAAGAGAGCATCATAGGCATTAATGTAGGGCTTGAAAATGGCATGGCTAGCCTTTTAAACAGCAATCTGTACTGGAGTTTCAGACCTGAAATAAGTTATCTTTCTGTGCCATCAGTCAGGCTCTGTTGACAGGAGGCCATAGGAGCCGCTGAATGACACAGAGTCTGCCAAGTGACACTGGAACACGAGGTCTGGGATCCATAGGCATGCCCGTAGCTTGAATATTTAAAATAAGAAAAACTGTTATTTCATCTTGAAAGGATGGGATAAAAAATGATGAGGTGCTATTTTCCTGGGATGCCTCATGTTTCAGTGGGTTTTCTTCAGAATTATGTGTTTTTACAAAGTTTCTTCTGGTTTGTGTTGCGTAAAATGGTGCTTTTTGTGCTGTGTATTCTCTCCCAAGAATTACATACTCTAGCCAATGATTTTAAGGCCGAGAGTGGCCTCTAATCATGGTACAAAACTGAACCTAACAGAGACTAAGCTATCATTGGTAACACTTGCTCTCCAGTGAGTCTTGGGCCAGACCTCTGTGCACAGCAGCGTTTTTAGGTGCTACTTATACTTGGGATACTTACCCATTGATTACGTGGTTAGGGACTAAAACATATGAAAAGACCTCAAGTCTGCCTTCATTCTTATTTATTTATATCTTTAAAGTGGCTATAACCAAACCAGACTTCTTACATTGACAATGGATCACATACATGTGACCATACAGTTCCCCTTAGCTCTTTGTAGTAACATTCAATTCATTGTTTTGGTTTTCTTGCTGGCAACTTCACTAATTTGGTTGACTCTCACCAACCAGCTCGTGAACAGGCAGCAAGTGGAACATTTAGCTAGCAGCTAAATAGCCAGATGTTTTTCAGGAGTTGGTGATCAGCAAAACAGCCCTTAAAAGAGAAAGAGTGAAAATTGGACTTACACTACTCCAAATGAATGGTTACTAGGCCACTGTTTGCAAACATGTTAGCAACAGCAACTTAGAAGGAGGCAGTTACGATTATGTTTAGCTTGTTTCTGCTGCCCCCAAGTGGTCAAACATAGTTATTGCAGGTTTAATATTCCCAGACTTATTTGGCTACTTTAAAATTTGCTGCTGTGACTCTGCATTAAACCCAGCATCTTTTTTCATGATGGAGCTTGTTCCTTGGGTTAACATTGGTTTAACATCGTCTGTCTTTATCTTTTAACATGGCACCTCATCATTTCTTACCCCTTTAGTAAACCAGTTAAGTGTTAGGCCTTTAGTGGCCTACTAAACTCTGTGTCCCTGCTTTATACTGTAATGACATCCTTACTACAAAACTTTGATACTGAAAGTTTTGCATTCTATCACCCCTTTTGTAAGAAAGAGAATGAATGTATCCATATTATATGATAAAGCATCTCTTAAGGTTTACGAAGACAGCGAATACATGTGGTCCATGTCATACAAGTTTCCTTCTTGTTTGAAAATGTATCATTTTATAATGGTGTTAATAGTGCATGCAATATTATTTTATCAGAGCCACATTGTGGTGTTTAAATCGAGATTTACTGTGTGCGGGAACTTAATGGGAAAGGAAAATGTTTTGAAGTTATTCAAGTGGTGCAGGACAGTCAAATTAATATTAATGATAGTGTCATGATGGAATGACATGGGAAAATAGGTGGATGCCCATGAGTACAGTAGTTCTCTGGTTTCCAACTTTCTGAGATTGTTATTCAAGCTTTTGATTTATTAATTAGACTGTCCTGGACCTCAGAAGCAACCTGTGGTGATTCTCCCTTAAAGCCAGGGATAACTACACTGCTACATAATAACTTTAAAGAGAGCTTTGTTTGCAATCACAGCTCCCATTAATATAACCATTTTATATTTTGAAGTCCTGGAACAGTAGTCCAGACTTCCTGTACGGGGATCTCATTGTGCATGTGTAGGAATCTGTATTCTTTAACCTTAGGACCAAGAGAGGTGTGTTGGCATAAAGGTCATCTGTGCAAAAATCATGTGGTCACTTTAACTTGAAAGATGAAGATGTATTTTCTTGTAAATAAACACAATACATTGCAACCTCGAAAGATGGGCCATCTTGTGTTTGTTCTTTACCATTTCAAGTTTCAACTCATTCAAGTTTAGCAATTAGCGAATATTTGTCACATATTCCCTAACACTGACAAATTAATGTTATTTATAGCCCAGGTAGGTGGTCTGTGTACTCTTACCAACTCCTTTAATGATTGTTGATTACTAACAGAGGCATCCCACAGTTGATGCAGACATAAAAATAAACCTGTCTCAGCAAGCTAAAGGGCATGCCACCTCTTCACTCTATGGGATATTTGGGCTCTCAGTGTCAGGCCCTTTGATATTTACAGGGGTCCTAGCTTTCCCTGCAGAGAAATCCCATTTTCTAACCGGCACCGATACTGTTATTGCAAAAGCCTGAACAGAAACTATGTTCCAGTCCCATACTACACGCATGGATTTATTTTCACTATATAGTGTCTTAAAATAAAGATTATTCACAAAACAGTCAGTACGCATACTAAGAAACCCTTGAGTGTGCTGTTGATGTACATTGTGGCCTCACAATGCAATATACAAAAGAAAAGGAGGCAGTGCTCACAGCTGGAAAAAAACATTCCCCATTTCCTATTCCTTAAAAAATAGCTTGATTTTTTTTGTACACTAACTGAAAAAAAAAACAGTCAAGTAGCATAACACACACTGGACACAAGTCTTGTAGTGTGGAATTGGGACACAGCAAGTGAGTTTTGAAGCCATCTGCAGTCGAAAACAAGAGAGCACGTTAGTGTAATCACTCCAACAGTGCAGTAATATGAGCTGACCACAAGATGGCAGCATGAACAAGTAGCCGTGTTAATTTATTGCATACACCTTCGGGATCCTATTTCTTCAGTGCTGTAGTATTGCAAATATCAGAAGCACATTCAAATGGCACTCAAACCGAATGCAATCACGTTCACTGTAATGGATTCATTATTTTTGACGTTTTTGTTGCTCCAAATTATAGATTTGTCAACAGCTTGCGAGAGATAAGTACAGACAAATAGAGAAAGTAAAACGTAAATCTGAATAGAGGTAAAACTGGAAACTACACAAGAGCAATTAAAGACAAAACTGCAAGGCAAAAGGGACAGTAGTGTGATTACTGTATACCAGATTAATATTTATGATCAAGTAATGATATTCTTGTCTGTATTAATATAGAAATGTAATATAAATACGACATATAAAGTAATAGTGTGATGAAAAGTAACATGTATAGCACAGCAATAGCATGGAATGTCAAACATAATGAGTATAGTATAGTAACTCTATCAAATAAAACATTTATTAAGTGTTCTGTTAGTATGAGTACAAAAAAATATGGATCTAGAAACAAATATATCACTCTGCGTCGAAAGTGTTTTAAAGTATTATAATTATTACACTACAATTATTATTAGACATTTTGTTCTACATGTATTGTCTTGAGTTGTTGGTTGCCCCCTGCCTGGATTGGTACAGCTCAGGAGGAGGAGTTTGGTTACGTCCTCAGTCTTTGAGAGACTCTCCGGCCCAGTGGATCCCAGCTCGTAGGTCCGCACACACACACACACACACACACACAACGCGCTCTGCCCGAGAAAGAGGCTGATGCCTCTGGAGAAATAACCGCAATGGAAAACAAACGAATCCTATCATAATGACCTGCTCCATCTCACTAAACATGGCTCCTTATGCTGTTTCGAGGAGGAGGTGAGAGCGGCAACGGTGGAAGCTCAAGATAGAAGGGCTTTTCTTGGAGGTGGAGGGAGGGGGTGCCCGCGCCGCTCTGTTGTCTTGTAAGAGGATAAAGGGGAAAAAGGGAAATCAAGCTATTTTTAAGCTGGACTATCTTCCCGGTGACACCATGACCAGCGGGGCCGATGAGAGCTCGGTGCGCGTCGCTCTGAGGTAAGGACACAGCGGCAGACACCTCTCCAGAGATGCTCTTGTGTCACACCTGCTTCAACCATGCACGTGCTATTCCTTGCTTTTATTCCTGCTTCACCTCCGTCACTGGCCATATATTCAGCTACATGCATCCACTCGTCTTGTTGTATCCCTAAAATCCCTCCAAAACAAAATCCCTCCATCTGTAAATGTGCTTTTATTTTGAAGCTTTTTTTTCTCCCTGCAAAATGCATGCTGTCTTGTCCACACCCGTGCCAGGAGCTGCAAAGATAGACCAGTGGCCCATGATTACATGAGCTTCTTTTGTTAATACCTGCACTGCATATATGCTGTGTTGTGGATTTATCAATGAAGCTCTCAGCTCTGGATTAGGACCAGGAAAAGCCTGTTACTCTCCCCTCTCCTGTACCTAACCCACATTGTCTGACACTTATATTATAGAGAAGAACATTATTTTTGAAGCCATATATAAATATAGCAGAAATGTCTACTGAATTGTGCATGGGTACTCATGTTGTGTGTTGAGTGTGAGTTCTATTTGCAGTTGCGATTATCATACTGATCTGACCCTTGTCCTCTTGGCCAATCCATGCTGCCACTTACACGGCAGACAAACTGAGATAGTCCCAGTCTGGTCCCGGGTTTATCAGTGTTTCTATGTGTGTGAGGAACAGTGAGACTGTACAAGATATTCCTGGATGCGGCCCACACAATAAAACAGAACACATCATAGAAAGACATGATAGGGTGGCAGCTAAAGTCTGGGGCAGGTGTTTTTTCTCTCTTTGTGTATGTGTGTTGATAGGACAACCTGAAATGTCATGTGAACCGGATCAGTGGAAAACAGAGGACAAAAGCTTGTCGCTCTCATGTTTCTCTCTCTGCCTTGCTTGTAAATGCACATTCAGACTTTGACCCACAACTCTGTTTACTGAGCCAACTCAGGCCTGCCTCTCTCCTTCAAAGATAGTAAATCATCATGTAATCAGTATATCCAATCAAACCCTCTTGGTTCTTCAGATGCCGTACAGTCTGATCAATAAGATTTTATTCATATTGCAAGATGACATTTGTCTGGCTTCCTCAATAATGTCAATATGGGCATATAGAGCTGCCATCTGAGTTCACCGTAGAGACAGTTTTTAAGAATTTTTATACTTTGCAACACACAAAAGAACACATAACCACAAATACTTACACACAAGCCGTTGATAATAATGCAAATGAAGTTACAGAAAGATGTGTGTGTTTGTCTCTTTGAGTGGAAACTACCTGCTGTTGTATCTTCTTAGAAAGCTCAGGCTTCATTAATTATTTGGAGAGCTCTTTTATTTTGTTTGCTAGTCAGGTTTCCACCTTTAGTCCTATTGATGGCCATTCATCTGTTTGTCTTTCTTTCTTTTCTATTATTATACTCACTCATTCATTTAATGGGAGCCTTTGAAGTCAACAGCAATAATGTACAAACCAACAAGACAATGTAAAGATTATATTTCTCCATCATGAAAGGATTGCGCTAACAATTCATATAAGGTATGGCAAAATGAAAAGGATCAAGACATAGATTTGGTCAATGTGATGCTATAAAACTACAATACTTAGTCAGCAGTTCAGAGACTCTTCTGAGGTCAGCTGTGGCGCCTGAAAATGCTTCATCACTAACGTCTTTCTAATAAGTAAATAACATTAACAATGGCGCAGTCATTTTCACGACAGTGAGTCAGCATGTACAATACCAGAACCCTGGAACAGGCAAAACTATGATACGTCAATATATCTGCTATTAAAAAGGCGTATTAGAGAAAAAAAACATACATAAACAGCTAAAACATTTAAACTAATAATACCATAATCAAAAACAGTAAAAAGTCTAATGGAATGTTTAACTTAAAGCTGCATTTTTATATAAACAAAGAATCAAACGCCTATGTGCAAAATGGTAGGGATCAACCATAGTGACAAACTCACCTGACTCTGCAGATCCTCTCAATTTACTGTCTTTAAGCTCATTGTTTTGGTTTTTCGTCACCGCAGCTCTACCGTTCAGTCATTTCCAGCAGCAGGCAGCTGAGAAAAGACCCACGCAAAGCAAACAGCCCAGCACCAGGCAGACAGACAAAATCAGCAACTAGCTGGTGAGCATAGTGCAGCATTTAGCAGCTAAAGAGACAAAGATTTCCCTCAGGAGTTGGTTAATTGCGAGGTCAATGTGCACATACTGTACTGCTGTACAGCATGTGCACATTACTGTTAAATGAAACTCCGCAGCAGTAATGTTTCACACCAACTCAATCTGGCGCTTTCCTTAACTATTTGTGTCACCCTTATCTGTCAAGGTGTCCCATTCCTTACATTTACATCCAAAACAAAATGAAGATGGGCTGGAAAAAACCTGGGCTGGAAAAATTACTGTTTTAACATATAGTTAAAATAAATTGTAACAACAATTGTCAGCATAGTGTTCTGATGTTGTCACATGTTGATTTTATAACACATCCTAGCCAATCACGTCAAGATGATGAAGATGGAGCCTTAAGTTTAATAGATTTTTACATAATAAGCGCTGGAGGTCACACCTTTTCATCTGCTATTAAATCACTGACTGACATCCCTTTGAACATCAAACCACAGCTTCATGTTGGTGTTTTCAGCTCGATTAATCACCGTGGCAACATCCTAATTATCTGGGAGCTTTAGAGTTGCTGTGAAACTGAACTTTACAACATCAGAAAGGCTTCGTCTGTCATCTTCTCCCTAGCCTTTAATAGTTTAGTTAGCTGAGTGTGTTTGCAGTAATCAGCTAGCAGGTCGCCAACCAGCACCTGTCTCAGCCTGCGAGGCTAATGCTGTCTGTTAGCGCCTTCCCTAATCCACCATCCTCACAGGTCCAGCGTGATGAAATGTTTCTTTATTGTCGTCATTCGGCCTCTTTTTTTGTTTTTTGAGGTAGTAGGCAGAACAAAAAAGAAAGGGGTCTGGAGCGTGAATGGAGGGAAGGTGTTCCAGGGAGTTTTTTTTACTGGAAAGATGATGTAACGTAAAAGTCTGCTTTGACTAGAAGGATTGGCGATGTAATAGCTATCTGTGTGTGTGTACTTGCCTCTTGATGAATCTTCACTAAAAGTATTAGATGCTTGTGCTGTGCTGCCACCTCTGGTTTTGAGGCTTCTTTTTTTCACCTCTGACAGCATACAGATGGGTCTCTTTAGTAGCACACACACTTAGTGTTTACTGGGTAATCCCCTGTGTGAATGTGTTTGTTTCAAGTCCCGTGTTCACTGACCTCTTTCCTTATATAACATCCCATCTATGTGTGTGTGTGTGTGTGTTCTTGACCCATATTCCATGAAAAAAAAACAGTACAAGAATTTAACAATTTATCCAAGAAGTATCTCATGGTGCAGACTTTGCCTGAAGTAGCCGGTCAAGTGACTTATTAGCATGTAATATCCTTGAAGTGTAGCTTTAATAATTTAGAGTGGGCAGCCAGAATTAGCTGAGGAATCAGGTTTCAAACTTTTGTATTCAGAACTCTTTAATTGATGAGTTAGAGTGAGCGATCCTGATAATGGAAACCTAGAAGATCTTTTTTTTAAATGCTGCAGCAGGTATTTTTTATTATTATTAGGGCGGTTATTAAATAATCAAGATATTTCATCACGTTGTTGCAAAAAGTAGTTTAAAAATCTAGCACTGATTCGCAACATTACCCCAAATATTTATTTCATTTTATTTCACTAGTTAAGGTGCAGTTACCTTGGTATTAACAGTATGGCAAAATATCTGAAAATTGACACATACTATAATAATTACTATATTATTTCTCCCAACCCTTGGTGGTATAAGCTATAATTCTGAATTATCTAAGGTTCTTATATCATATATTGTAATATATATACACATATGTGAGTAAATGCAAACAAGACATTGTCAGATCCCCACTAACTTTACTCCCTCACTAATAGCCAGATTGTCTAACTCCTATTGGCTTCTCACAGATGTCTGTCAGACATGAGTCCCGCCCTCTTGACCTCTGTGGATTATGTTTGAGGGCAAGGGCTCAGCTTTGTGTTGTGCTCATATGTTTGTGTGCGTCTGTGTGCGTAAACCCGTGTCCGACATATTTGTGCTAAATATTCATGAACCAACTCAAGTGAACTGAGACACAAAGCAAAGCATGCTGCAAGCCATCTGCCAGCTGCTGTCATGTGATTTGCAGTTAACTGAGATATTCAATAACTTCTGTCTGACTAGCACAGACAAAGCTTAATTCAATATAGATTTGTGTTAATACATGAATAGAATTGTAATTATTATATTTCCCCCAGCAAAACAAAAAGAATGACTTCACTTATTCTAAACAACATTTACAGCTTTCACCTTGAATTTCCACTTATCTCCCACATGTGCCATGATTTGGCCTCACTGTCCTTGTCAAAAAGGAATGTTTCCATTAAGCTAGTATCACTGCTAGAGGCCACTTCTGTGTGTGTGTGTGTGTGTGTGTGTGTGTGTGTGTGTGTGTGTGTGTGTGTGTGTG
>JAPMOB010205437.1:0-23654 GCA_029875015.1 Lepomis gibbosus
ATATACATACACATATATATATATATATATATATATATACATATATACATATATATATACATATATATATATACATATATACATATATATACATATATACATATACATATATACATATATATACACATATATACACACACACACACAACGATGAGACCCAGCCATCGGCTCCCAAAGTGCCTTTTCTTCAGCACTGAGAACCAAGGCCCAGTGAGGCAAACTGCTTAGAGGGCTGCGCCCATACTCATACATAGAATCTGGAGTTACAATACGTAACTAATGTTCTATTTCGTATAGGCTTCGCCCTCCAAGGCCATTGCTATTGGGTTTAGAGGCGAAGCAGGAAGAGTCAGCGCCTCACTGGCCCATATGGTACCACCAAGCACAGACCCACCTACCCGGAGCCAACATTATAAGCCACCCGATCCCTTGTAGCCCGAGGCATTGGTGTCACTGTGCGCGCAATTACCAATGGCGCAACATGGGAAGGCAGAGAACCGACCCATGCGTAAAGGGTCGGGGACCAGATGGGGGGCCCCTGCAGCTTTGCAGGTGCAGACGAGGTCACGACAGCGACCCCATCAGTTGCGTACAGAGCAGGCTAGCATGAGCCACGACCGCTCCCCACTGTCCTGATGGGAGAAGCGCACCGTGCACCGGGAGGCCGCTGTGCAAATGTTGTCCATCGACATTCCACTGTGCAATGACAAAGAGGGGGAGACGCCTCTCGTGGAGTTTGCCCTGATGCTGTCTGGGAGAGATACACCGGTTGACACATAGGTCTGTAAGATAGCCTCACACAGCCAGTGAGACAGGCGCTGCGCCGACAGGTGAAGCCCCATTGACTGTTCCCTGTAGTACACAAACAGGTGCTGTGAACGGCGCCAGGTGGGCGTGCGCGCTACGTAGCAGGACAGCGTGCACCGGGCAGAAGAGGTGAGACATGGCTTCATCCTCAGACCCATGGGGGGAGGAAAGAAGCTAGAGAGAGTAATCACCCACAATCAGAAGGAGCTGGTTATACTCTTAGGCATGAAAGCCGGATAAGGGCGCAGGACAGCAGAGCTGCTGTCACCCTGGATCCGGAGACACGACGCAGCCACAGAGAGGGCAGCCACATTGCTAACCCTCTTGGCCAACATCACAGCGATGAGCAGAGCGACCTTGGCCGAAAGGAACCGCAGATCCACTGTCTACAAGGGCTCAAAAGGGGCTTGGGTCAGGGCGCGTAAACTAGCAAACACTCAAACACTGTCCTGCCAACAAAGTCTTTGTGGCAGGACTAAATGGTTTTAATCCTGAGAGAGGGCACCCCCCCTCCAGGGAAGTTTCCACGGCTGACACAACAACAACCGCTGTAGGCAAGGAAACCAGGACGCATGATGACTCCACTATCCCGGTGAAGCGGGGAGGCGAACTACACAGCCTGTTGCCGCGGAGGATCAGGCTGTCCATCCACCTGTCCATGGAAGACAAGGAGGAGAGGAGGAGACAAGCCACACCGAGTGGCGCTCTGAGAGTGGTCGGACCTGCTGATGAGGTGCCCTAGTGGCCATGAAGCGTAGCCACTCCTCTGCCCTGCTGTCATCGCAGGTTGGAACCCATGGGGTGCTGGGTCCAAAAGGGGCAGAGCGTCGGCCATAGGGGAGACTGGTTAACAAACACGCTGCATCAGTCAGGTGGAAGCACCAGCCTGCGTGGTGAGTATGTGTGAGTCAGCCTGACAGCTAGGTGTGTTGCTCTCCCTCGGTGCCGAGGGGAGCGAGCCAATGCTAGCCAAAAGGGGGACAGCTGGACGTCGCCGCTTAGGGGGCGGGTCGCAACGTGACGGCTCTCCACACACAGATGGGGGGGGGCTGGAGCAGCCTCCGGTGTGCGGTGGAGAGGGCCGTGCGAGGCAATGTGGTGCTTGTGGGTCCACCGTTGTGCTGCTCCTCCAGAGAGGAGGAGGAGGGGAACGGCCATCAGGGGGTCCACACGAGGCGGGAGGACTGCTTTCGTGAGCTCATAATGCCGCTGCTCCCCCGGTGAGGGGAGGAAGGCAGGTGCGGGCAACTGGGAGAATTGACTGACTGAAACATCGGAACCAGGCTGCACAAAGGCTGTCCAGCCAGCTGCAGCCGTTCAGTAAAGTGTGGAGGAAATGTGTGTAACGGTGGCCGCTGACTCATCCAAGACAGCAGCAGGCCGAGGAACATGCTCTTTAGGGTTCTGTTTGTGTTTCATTTCAAAACATTCTGTGTGAACAGTGCTTTTGACAAAACATGGAAAATTAACACAAAATTCAGCCCTAACTTGTCATTGACACCTGAAGGGGTGCCATGGCTGCACCGGAGGGTTGGACCATAAGTAGACAACCCCCGGGGCCCTAGGAGCCTGCTGCTGAGCCGGGGGGCTGAGGCCTGAAGTGAGGGAAGAGCAGGAGGCGTGGGAACGGCATAAGGAGCTGCGTCTGCAGCTGCTTCCGGCCAACCGTGGCGCCCGCGAACTGGAGAACGGGGTGGGCGGGGAGAAGGCTGGGCCCAGCCGATGTGACGCCTGATGCTCTCTGCCTCCTGGGTGGCGGACCACATCGTGTCAATCAGGGTCTGAAGATGAGGTCCAAAGAATCTGTCCAGGCTAACCAGAGCCTCTACCAGATCCTTCCTGACCTTCCTTACCTTGGGGTGGAGTCCCCCGCCTTGAGGTCGGCGATCGCCGGGGCCAGGGAAAATGCGGAGCCGCTGGGAGACCCGTGAATGGAAGAGGAGTTGGAGCCGTACGACTCCGGGAACAGCAAGCTGAGGGTTTTGTTCATGGAGTGAGTGGGGTTCCACACCTCCTCCTGCAAACATTCTTTCTTTTCCAATCTTATGCTCTTCAGAAGTGCTCTTAGACAGCTCAGCACTGAAGAAAAATGGGTGTTGATGGCTGGGTCTCACCATTGTATATAAACAAGGTGCGGACGTAGGAGAGGCCCTCACTGTGGGTGGGCGTAGACAAAATTTATCAGTACCATGCAGGTGCGCGTAGGGATAAACCCAATAACAATGGAGGCAGGGAAAAGCCTATACGAAATAGAACAGCTTTATCATAATGCAGTGTAAGCTATGAAAAAATGTTTTATTACGTTATTGGTAATGCTAACTAAACATTACCAGCCACTGGAGTGTCACATTAAAAGCATTTAACTGGCGAAACACAAGTTGACTTTTATTTTGAAATAGTCACAGGATTTGCAATTTGTTTGTACATGAGATCAGACCTGACTGCTGTCGTGTAGAGTGCTACAACACTACACAACAAGACAACTGTCATTTTCAACAGTTTGTGAGACAGTGGACCAGTTTGAAATATGGCAGTGAGTAATGCAACAGGTAGGAACATCAGACACGGTGAGCGGTTAGATAAAGAGCTGCAGGCGACAGTGGGCACACCTTCACTTTTGCTGTTCGCAGACTCATGGTGTGTGCAGCGGGAAGTCTGATCATGACTGCTCACAGAAATATGGAAAATACAAATAACTGCCCGAGAATAGTTTGTTTAGCTGCCCCAGACTTCTGTGACCTGTGATAGTATAATGCATATGCTGTTACCACAAAGTATGTGTCAAACAAACTAAAATTCAAAGCGCCATATGGTTTTATTCCAAAAGACTGCAATTTAATTAAATAAGCGTAAATAAGATATTGAATCAATATAAATAAGTTATTTAAGGACGTTAAACAAAGTAACTAAGTAACTTTTACTCTGAGTACATTTTTAATGAGCTAGTTTTTACTTTTACTTGAGTAGATTTTTAAACTGGTAATTTTACTTGTACTTAAGTAAAAGTTCATCAAAGTAATCATACTTTTATTAAAGTAGAATAGTTTTGTACTCTTTCCACCTCTGAGTATAATACACTGAACTAGATCTACACTTATATACCAACAATATTGAGAAGAAGATCCAGGAAAGTACTGGGAGTTAACCAGGACACTGCCTGTTCTGACAAGCCATTGTCAGCTTTACCGACAGTTGACAGATTGCTGCTCTTACAGTCAAGATGCACTATCAGTTCTGAAAGTGAAGCAGCATAGAATTTAACTGCAGTGTTTTCAGTTTGATTATGGCCTCTACCAGCTTTCCTGTTTGTATCTCACTAAACGAGTAAGGCATACTTTTAACGGTAAGCAGTGCTATGTGACAGCTTTGCCTGTGGCAGTACTTTATCTACAGTATGTATCTGGTTTCAAAAAGAAAGGACTGGTTTGTTGAGTTAAGTCTGTGTCAGCATACCTGATCATCTGAAGAGCAGTATTTGTTGACAATCTTTATCTATGAGAGAAACAAAAATAAAACAATAATCAGTGGCATAGAAAAATACAAAAAGCTATCAAATATATTATTAAGGTATCCTGACCCCTTAAACACATGGGAATTAAATTGTTTAGTCATTCCATAGTCATAACACACATACCATAACACCCTATTTATACATCTTTGCTGTTCTTTGATGAAAGCTAAGAGGCATAACAGTTTTTAATTTTCTGTAAGATATTCATACATTGATGTATATTCTGTATACCCAATGAGTTTAGCTCTACTCACCACTTGAGTTCTACAAGGCATCTAATATAACTTTTTTCTAGATATGAAATGTGGTGCGGTAACAAGGTTAACATTTTTTTTCCAGTTTACATCTTTACTTGAGAAAGCTCAAACAACACTTAAGATAATGGGTAATATTAGTTCAATTGCCAAAGTAAAGTAAATCAACTGGCAGTATAGAATTACTTGGGATGCATGTTTCACTAATCTATTCCATAGTGATTTCTGTCTAATCAACTAGAACTCAAAATAAGTGAACAAATAATGGCTAAATGCATACACAGTATAAAATAGTTTGTTTATAAATTTTTATGCATATTCGCTGTTATTTCGTCATCAAAATGTTTACAGTCTACAGTCCAGTTTTGCAGTATCATGTTTGATTGAATCACAGGATCTCACACAGAGAAAGCTATCTATGAAGCAGCAACCAGCAGTGTTGAGGCTATTGTAAAGTGCAGGGCCATTGGAGACGACCTTAAGACTCCAAGAATATATGAAGTTAAAGTCTCAAAATCTTGCCTCTTTTAACATGTATCTTGGAGGTGATTTAAAAAAAAAAGCTGTTTCATCGTAAAATATATAGATATATCTATATATAACCAACTATATATAACTAACCATGCAAACCATTTTCACATTGAATGAACCCCTGGTGTGTCAGCACATCTCACTCAGCATAATGGCTGCTCCTGTCTCGCCTCTCCTCAGCTATAAACTGAAGGTAAATTGTGACCTGGAATCTGTATATTATCAGGCACTAACAAGCGGCCCAATTTTTTGTTTTATTCTCTCTAAAAGAACATCAAACAGCATCAAGTGATCCTCCACCATGCCAGATGACAGTCATCCACATTAAAAACACATGAGGGACCCCAAGGGTGACACCGAGTCTATTTAAAGGTTGTAGGTCATTAAAACAAAAGTTCCGCTCTCTCCCAAAGCGGGCACACAATTACGTCCTGATTGGCCATTTAGCAATCACACTCCACGTCTGTAATTAGGTGATGCAGGCATGAATTAATCACACTTTTTTTTTTTTTTTTAAAAAGGCTGCTGTGCAATCGACGAGCACAGACATACAGTACATCTGCATCCTTAGCAAAAATGCATCACATCATCAGTGTGTTAATCAAAGTGAAATAGGAGGAAATGAGAGAGAGAAGTGCACATGCAGAATGACTACTTAGCAGTCATTAATTAGGTATGAGAGAGCTTCTTTTTGTCAGCAGAGGGGGAGAGGTGCCACCGTGACTCAATGAGTGCTTGTCAGGAAGGGTCCATTAAAACCATGCTACACTATGTGGCTGTGAAAAATCAAATGAGGAAAATGCATGTAACAACTGTGGCCAAAACATATTTATTACATTTTTCAATGCTTCTTTATTAAGATGGTGTTATTGACTCTAAAAGACCAGAAGTGATAAGATGATCAAATCCACACATCCATCCATATCTAAATTCATGAAAAAATTAGTAAACTCAACTGATTTACACAATTTTATGCCAGCAATTATAGCTAAATTATCCTCTTGTCAAGGTATCATAAGAGTTCAATCAAATTCTCACGTATTTACAATGATCACAAATATGTGAAAATCACAGTTTCTTTCCACCCTTCATTTTCAATAAAGACCCAGGGGAATATCCAAGCAAGCCTCTAATGTTTAGAGATGGACTTACATTCTCCTGTGTCAAGTCATTGATATTTGTAGATATTGCTTGGAGCCAGTCTGTGCTTTCTGCTGCAGTGCAAAATTGAAGAATATTGGTGCTGGCTCCATTCAAGGTGAAGACTTCAAAACAGTTGGACCTGGAGGAACGTAGGGGTCAAAATTAGACAGGATCTGTGCAGCAGATTGAAAGAAATATTGCACAAAGTGAAGCAGGAGCTGTTCTTTACTTCTGTCAAGCTACTTTGAGCGGCAAAACTTGTATACTGCATTACATATAGTAGAGCTTCTTTCATTAGCTTGATGGGCTTGTGACACCTAATTATAAATATATCTTCAGAACAGATGCTCTGGAGAAGCACTTCCTGAGTCTGTACATATCCTGAGAATGCCGGTCATATTTGTGTGCTAATAGTTCTCTAATCACATACTTTCGGTGTTAAGGTTCCAACTGAGGATTGGAATTAAATTGAATTACCCTACGAGATAAAAAGCAGAGCTCTGCTAATGGCTCAAATTAAAAAGGAAACATGGACACAAGCGTTCTGTGTTTAATGGTCTGGGAGGGTGCTTGAATATAAACTTGTAGCTAAAGTCAAAAGCCTAAAAAGCAATAACATTTTGGAAACCGTCTCATCTAACTAGAGTGTTATAGGAGAAGGCTGATAAGACTCATGTCCGCTAAATCCATTTATTAGGAAATATAAAACTCATTAATGAACATGCCATATCTTGTTTCTTTCATGTTAAAAAAACAATGTGTAAAAAGCAGTTTAACAAAGGTTATGTGCCGGCATATTTGGCTGGGAGCAGTAACTTCCTGCAATCTCAGCTGGTGGCCTGTCAACTGCTCCAGATCAAGAAATGGTGGCAAATTGAGGTGCGGTTAGGCAGTTTTTGTTACCTTTGGAAAGACCCAGTTTCCCCTTTTTTCCCACTAAGCAAAGCTCATCAGCTGCTGTCTGTAGCTTAATAGTTTATGGGCAGATATGAGAGTGGTATCAATCTTCACATCTAACTCTTGGCAAGAAAGGGAAAAGCATATTTCCCGATACGCTCCCAATGTCAAACGATTCCTTTAACAGCAAAGCTCATTATAATGCATTTCAGAAAGTGCCACAAAAAATTAAGCAGTGATTAAATATCCTTTTTTCATATTTTGATATACACGGTATATATAAGAGATGAGTCTTTTACAGCACAAAGTCATGCTGTTTTTGGCATCATCTGGGTACATTTTTAAGATTCTGTCATCTCCTTGAAGTGCCTTGAGGTTAAGTGCAGTGCTTTAGTAACACAATTAAATTTCTCAGTAGATGGGTGTTGATGAGGTCATCTAAGAGAGATCACACTCATCAGCAAAATGTGATAATTTTTGACATTTCATTTCAGTACATTTTCACACTGCTGACACTTTTAGCCTCAGAGATAGTTGTCACTAAACATGGAAGCAGTTTTATGTGATGGATAAGCAACCCCACTCGTCGGAGAGGAGAATTTACAATATTAGGGAACATTTCTAAAGGCTAGAAGAAATGGTGAACATTAGGTAGTGTACAAGAGAAGCGGGGAGATGTTGTGGAGGTACGTGAGGTGAAGGCTGAAAAACACAGAAACAATAGAAGGCATCAAATGCACAGTATGAAGAGGGAAATCTTAGAAGACAGCTCCTAAACCAAACAGTTCTCCCTCATTCACACACAGCAGTTCCTCAAGGTTAGATGTTCCAAAGTCAGCATTCCTAACAAATCCTCTGGTGAGCATGACTTTCTTACTGTATCTGCAATAGGCTTGTTAAAATCTTATGTTCCGCTGCCTGTGTACTGACCCAGTGGCTCTCCAGGGGTGATTTTCACTAGACTTAAATGTCGTTTTTTTTGTTTAACAAGGGTGCAAATTCTTTCTGTCTGTGTGCCTGACCCAAATTAGCTTTACGCTGTGATTTGTACGACTGTAAAGCATCACTAATGTTCAGAATTCTTATTTTAAATGCTGTGTCTTGTAAACCAGCATTTCCAAAATCGCTATATTTCTCATTCAGCGAGTACTGCAAAGATAAAATGAGCAACTGACGAAATGAGATTAGACACATAATCTACAGTATATCATTTAGGTCCCTTTCAATTAATGGCAAACCTCTGAGAACGTACGGTGATGAGAGAAATGCTAGATGGGATAAAAGTGCAATGAATGAAGAGCTCCAAAGGCAGATATTAATCAAAACTAAATTAAATAAACAGCTGGCGAATCAATGTCAGGACAATACAACCCTGTCAGAGAGAGGAGGACTGAAAACCTCAGTGAGAGGTAGCATCTAGGGAGAGTGTGATTCTTTCATACATCTGTACCATTCCCAACAGTGCAAATTATTGTGCCTCGCCTGCTGACTAGGTAGTATTAAATCCATTGAGACAGTCCAGAGACATATCACCCAGTCAACATGCAGGATAATACATGGCGAATATATGGAAAGAACCCAACCGGTAACACATAGTGGGTTAGGCAAAGGCAGACTAATTTGCAAGTTTTCTTCCCTTTCAAATATCCGTTTTGACAGCTAAAACAAAAGGCTGAGAATACCTTACTGACAGACTGGGGCTCCAGTCTGACACCTCAGTCTTGCCAGCAAAATCTGTGCAAAGGAAGGAAACAAGGCCTGATCGTTGCTTTTTCACTGTCAGATATGTAAGTGGCCATGTTTTCAGACTCCTTTTTTAACATGAACACAAGTTTCCCCATGGGGCAGATTTAAAGTAGGTAATCGAAAGAGAAACTTTTAGAAAAACTATTTGTCATCCAAACTGGGAGCATATGTACCAGCATATGAACACTGTATAACCTACCTTCCAGACACAGTAACAGCACAATCTGTGGTGCATATCAACATTAGATGAGATCACAAGAGTGAAAAGCACCTTCCCATCAACACATGGTAGCTTCTCATTTTTTAGCCTCGACCTGGGGGTTATAATAGTGACCACAACTGACATGCTTCAATAAGGAATGATTTGTGACATAGGAGCAAATATAAAATAAACCTAAAAACATTTTAAAATGGTGAGTAGGCTTACTGTCATATTTTAAAAGCACAACACGTACAAAGCTTTAGTGCTTCAGACAGTGTTGTAGGATGATATAAGTATATAAAGTATCTTTGCAACATTTACGGCATAAAAGCAAACAGTCTGCAAGATCTTTTACATATGGTGATGTCATTTTCCAAGAAAACTGATTCATAAGTAAGCAGTGTTTTTAAAACACTGATCTTTTATCTCAAACATAACATAAGTTAGCTGTTGGCCATAGGTTACCAGAGCAATGTACCCTGATCAGAAGTACCGTAGTAGGAGTGAAAACCCAGGAATAAACTTGAAGTTACCTCACTAACATCAAAACCTGTATCGTAGTATAGGCCTCAGACCTTTACAGAGATATAATGCATAAATGCAAATATAAGAGAACGCAATGGATCATAACCAGAAGCTCCAAACCTGCTCTGCCTAATGTGATATAACAAAACAGTTCTTATTGGTTTTCATGGTTCTCCCTTAGCTTAAACTGTAACAAAACAACTTATATTTAAAAAATGTTGGGTTCATTTTAAAATGAGGTGTGATTAATAGATGTTTAAGAATGAGAAACATTACTTTTTTACATTTACTATTTTCATAAACCAACATGAGAGAAAAATAAAATGCAAAAGATCCAATTAATCTAATTTTCTGCTATTAATTAAAATATAAGTAAGTGATTCTGCTATACAAAAATCAGGTCTGAGATTAAAAGATATGAAGGAGCACATGACCTCACCCTTGTGCCGAGAGATCTATTGTTTGTTTGTACAGCAGCGCCCTATTGTACCAGCTGTGTGTAAATTCAAACTTAGCCTAGTTTTAATATAAATTAATACTACTTTGTGATTTATGCATTACTAAAGTAAAAGCAGTTGCACCACAGAGATAAATTACAACATAACTCTAAGTAACAACCAAATAGTTAAATATGCCCCAGGGTAGGTGTAAATCACAAAACGTCACAGCATTATACTCACTAATGGTGAAACATCCATTTCCTGACCAACAGCGTCATTTTTCAGTACTTGCATGTCATTTTGCAACACAGAAATCTAATACAAACCTAATTAATAAGCCGACTATTGTCGACATTACACAATAATTTAGGAGAGAACTTACACAGCTGGTGCAACCCAGTGCTGAGGTTTATTTCCACACTGTGCTATCAATGAGTGACAGTGATATTTGCCTGATCTGCAATCAGCAGAAACAGAAAAATGGTATGGCTAACAGACAGGCGCCTTTTCTTTTGTAACAGATTATAACAGTACTAGATTAACTAGAATAACAGAATTATCATAAAGGATTATCATAAATGATCTAACTAAACAAACAGTAAGTCGACCATGTTCCTTTGAGATCATCTTGTCAAAGATTCTCAGTTGTTTACTCCTGTTACCCACACAGATCTGATCTGTATTTGTGCATTCTGATATACCCACGTCGGCCATGTCTTGTAGAGTAATCTGATATTGACGCTCCCGGCCTCCAGGGCTCCTTATTGACTGAAATATTCCAGATTTAAGCACTTGGTTATTAGGTTTAGTGTGAATAAGCTTCAAATCTCATCAATACATTGCACTCTGCAGTCATTAAACTGTTGATTGGACTTCACATCTGACAGAATTAGTATTACAAGATTCTTGCTTTATCCACATAAAGCCTGGAGGTCTCTGAGCACTCCTCAGAGACATGTTTACTGTGCTACAGAGAATAACTGATGTTTTAATGCTACAGTGATCCAACAGTATACAAAAAATATATTTACCAGATGGTTTTACGTCATATATTAAAATCATTTTATAATCTGAGATCTATATTAAGAGTTTGTGATCGCTAAATATTTGTTTTATTGCAATTTTATACATTTATTTGCATTTTTAAACTGTAGTACTGGGCTTATGCTCATTTGTTTAAATTACTCAATGTTTCTTTTATTTCTTATTATGTTGACTCATGTTTAGGACAAAAAACATATAAGAGAATATGTTTGCTTTAATAGTTTTGTTTTAGTAAACTTATTTTCTACAGAGTGCAAGTTGCACTGCTGCACTGACTCAATGGTCCATCAATAAATCACTTTATAATAATGTACCTATATGGTTCCATTGGCTGTTTGTAATAACCATATTGGCCTGTATATACATCATGATGAATGGATAAATTATGTATGAAAGAAGATGCTGATGATGACTGTTGATGTAACTATTATTATTAATTACTACTATTATCAATGGTCCAGCATTAGGTTGGAGCATTTCCTGTGTTCACCATGTATTCTAATGACTAACATAGAACTGAAATTTCAGCAGATGTGAGCTAATAGATGTGAAAAACAGGTTTGTGGATCCCAGTTATGTGTTGATGGACTATAGGTGTTGCGCTGTAACGGACTACAACCTTTAACCTCTATGGACAGGAGGACATTCTCCAACTGAAATGGTATTTTTTCTTATCATTGGCAGCTGTCTAGAGCTTAAATAACCAATGAGACACCCAATAAACACGTTTAATAAACTTTTTTTATTAACACAGCAGTGCAGGGTTCCATTATTTATTTATCGGTACCTGCCATCCTTGAATCATGGAACTGGGCACACACACAGAGTAAGAGACGTCCGCTCGGCAAGAGTGCAAGAAATGATAAGCAAAAGTGACTAAAGTCCACAATTTGCAGTTTTGATACAAACTAATTAGAAAAGATGAAATTACATATTTCATTAAGCTCCCTGTTTGCACAAAACAATCATTCATAGGTACTAAACCATATGCACAAGTTAGTAATTAGTGTCAATGTCACAATAGAATGAGCTCCTATTATGATACCTCCTAAAAGACCAAACAATGCAGATGACTGTGTGAAAATGGCAAAACAAAAATCAGATTGTGTTTAACAATCATAATCCTGTAATATTACGTGATACTGAGTGGGGAAAAAATTGAATGTAATTGTACCTTGTATTTCAGCATGCTATAAGGGATGTGAAAGTTACAAATGAGAAATGTTACTATCACTTTATGTAATTTCTGTAAAACAATACACCTCAGGTGGGGTTTTCTTTTGTCCTACACAAACACAAAATGCTGATTGAAAAAGCTTCTAAAGGAAAACAACTGTGAAACTACTGTACACAGGAAAATCAATCCAAAAAGGACAGGCAAATGCATTTACAAGTTCGACCAGTGTTCTCACAGTCACTCCTTTTGAGCCCAAGCTTCGCAGCTGCGGTGACCTTTTAAGCCGTTTATGCCTGTGCATAGATATTGGCATTAACATCCCCCCGAATAAATGAAAAGTGCGTGTTAAGCCACAACTGTGCTCAGTGACCTGTGCACCTTAGAGGTGAATTATATCATGCTGGATTACCCTTACCTTAATTTATCTGTGCCAGCTTTGTATCTGGAGACTCTGGCCATCAACAAGGGCAGGGAGACGGCATCCAGCCAGCGCTTCTCATACTTTGGTTCGTTAGCTGAGGGCGAAGGGGGTGATGGAGCCTGCGTGGAATACATGAACAATGCAATGAGCTTTCTGCTCCACTCGCCAAGGCCTTTTGATCATTAAGGATGTGGTCTTGATGAAGTTGCACCATTTGCATGAACAATGAATTCCTTTCTTATCCCAGGTTAATCAGCTGTATAGTTTGCAAACATCAAAATGAGGTACTTTGACACTGAGAATTCTTAAAGGATAACACCTTACATTTAACCATTACTGCCTAATTAGTCCTAATGTATAAACTCACTGTCTGACTTTTTTCCTAATGCATTATTTTATTTTTCCTTCATGTTGCTAATGATTAAATGTACTGTCACAAAGTTAAATGCTATTTTATTGTGCACTAAGGTCAGTACCATTCCTTCATTTCAACAGGGGTCACTTTGGTGTTTTGTGTAATCAAGTCCATTGTTAGTTAATGGAGCAGACAGCAGAGAAGTGGCAGGAAGACTATGTTTTCTACTCACAGTTTTAAGTTATCTACTTCAGATCTGCATGTTTTTGTACAAATGTAAAATATTCAATTTTCGTTTCAATTCTTTCTCACTTCAGTAAGTTTCAGTGAAGAAACTGAACTCTGGCTTCTTTGAAGAAATGAAATCATACGTCATATTATTTTTTGTGCCAAAACAATTACTTGATTAATCAATTAGTTGGTTGACGTGAATAAAAACAGTTCTGATGAACAGTAATTGTTTAAGTAATCCATTAAGCAACAATTCCAAACACTTAAGCTCTACCATCTTGCAATATAAGACACTCACTCTACACACTTTGGGTTTGCTGCTCTAAGTGCAATAACTGTATTTTAAGCTGCACAGGCACATCCACAAGTAAACATAGTATTTCCCCACTTCACAAACACACACAACTAGTGGGTCCAGAGAAAATGGATCCAAAGTGGATAAAAACAGACCAACAGACAGTGCCTCTTGACATTCATTAATGACAGAATGAAAATAGTTTTGACGCAATCTCAGCAGCAAGTGTTTTGGTGTTATGAAGTCATGTTAGGGAAAAATACACTTGCTGTTTAAATTGATGGATTACATTCATCTGCAGTTCGTCTCTGTGAGCTCTTTTTAATGGATTGTTGAAAACAGTGAGCCTGCAGTATGAGCTTCTGTGGCAAATACACAGGTGCATTTAGGCTTTTCATAGACAGTAATGAGTATCAGGAAAAGCTAAAATCGCAGCTTAAAGATGCCTGCCTTATAGCAATAAAAAGGTGTTAATGTGGCATGGAAACGGCTTTGTTTTGAAAGCTGTGCACTGGGTTATGGTACTTTCTGATGGTGGCAATACACATGACTGCAAACAGGACTTCAAATTACTTTAGAATAAACTTTACAACAATTCACTGTCACTATAATAGTCATCAATTCTTTCCCCATATTAGCACTCTAGTGCTCAGAATAGGAAGAAGTGGGAAAAACTGTCTAATAGGCCACTCTGTGCTTATAAACACTGCCACTCTTTTGTGCTAAAGTTTTCTTTTTGAAAATGGCTTAAAGGCTTTACATAACATACAATCATGGGTGCTGTATAACAGTGAGGACATCCTTTCCAAATAATAAAAGGCACCTTTCAACAACAAGGCAAGTGCTTTCTGTGACATAAAGGCATTACCACAAGATACAAAGTAAACACAAGGCAATATATAAATACAGACATAAATGATTAAGAAGGATTAGAATTAAAGTTAAATAGAAGAATACAATTTAACAGATTAAACAGAAGAATAAAAGTTACAGTGCAGTGCAAGATATGAATAAACAGTCCCAAATTTAATTTAATGAAATGCACCCCCAAACAAAACAAACAAAATCATAAACTATAATCTAAAAGAACAGAGTTGGAGCAGACCTTATGTTTTCTGGGTGTTTGTTCCATATATGTTGCATAGAGTGAAAGTTGCTTCTCCATGTTTAGTTTTGGTCTGGATGGTTCATAACATTGCACTAGATCAGAAATGTATTTTGGGCCTATACAATTCAGTGCTTTCTAAACTAACAATCATTTAAAGACAGCTCTTTCACATTCAAGAAACCAGAGCCAAGATCTGAGACTAGAGATGTGAGTGACCCTCCTGGTCTCAGTGAGGAATCCAGCACCAGCTACAGCTGCCTGGTTGAATTTTTGGAGAGACGTCCTTTCATTATTGATATATTCTTAGGGTGATAGTATCAGAATCGGCTTTATTTGCCAGGTATGTGTACACTACAAATAAAGATTATTATTATTATTACACATCCAAGGAATTTGACATTGCTCATGATGTGCTTGCCATACAATAAAATAATAATAAAGTCAGTGGAGCTTCAATGTCTTAATTTGGATGTTAAAAATATAGTTCTTAAGTCCATGCCTGCACCAGGATTTGTGGCCCGGATTGAGGTCTTTAATGAAGCTGGTCACTGACTTGTAATCATTCTTCTTGGGACCAAAGACAATCAAGTTTTATCTTTGTTGAACTGGAGAAAATGTTAGCAGCTCCAATCATTGAGTTGTCTGCTGTATTTACTCAGTGCTTGTATAGGACCAAGTCAAGATATGTTCACTAAACTGTTGTCATTATGACTAAAACGACAATACTGTAAAAATGTATTCTGTTTCATGGAAGTTTAATTCCATGACCACATTTTTTTTGAAATTCTATTACTCTTGTCTTTTCCACAGGGTTTGAGGGACCTGTCATGTGTTGAACTGGACTGCAGAAACTGGTAGCCTAAATATAACATAAATAACTAAAATATACTATAGAATTAAAATGAGGTTCTAATGACAACAGTGACATAATTAGGGTAAATACCTATCAAAATACAAATCAATTAAATGTTTACCCAGCCAGTGAAATTCGGAAGGACTATAGCATAAAAGGGTAGGTTTTAAGCCTTGATCTGAAAATCTCAACAGTCTGCTTCCCAAATGTGCATCGGGAATTCATTCCAAAGAAGGGGAGCCTGATGTGCAACGGTTGTACCCCTGAAAGATTTTATGTTAAATCTACAACCAGTTAAATAAAGAGCATCAAGAGGACATAAAGGATATAATGGAGTAGCAAGGCTGTGAGCCAGTCCATTCAAAGCCTTTTAAGTCTTAAAATCAGGTCCCACTTTTATTGTTAGCCGTCACCATAGCAATAATAATGTATGTTGTTGGGGGTTTTATTTGAAGATGTAACGGAGTAGCTGAATATATACACAGAACAAAAGTGGTCCAAGTATTAAACCCTGTGGAACACCACATTAAGTTCAGAGCAGGAAGATGCAGTGTTACAACATTTGGTGTTCTGTTACTCAGATATGAGTGTTTACCATTTAGATGTTGTAGGAGAATGTCATGGTCCACAGTAGGGCAGAACAATTTGGGGGAAAAAATTGTGATTTCTCTCCCAGATATTGCGATTGCAATTCGATTTACGATTCTTTTTTAGGTTTAGCTAAAGTTCTATGTTCACTGCCAGTCTATTTTTGACAGAACATGCAGCACAGATCAGACAAGCAAGGCAGGAAGTCAGATACAGAACAGCATAGAGAATACAGGTGATTTTCAAAATAAAACACCCTGTGCAAACTCCCAATTGTGTATCAATAAATACAGTTAAAACAGACAAAAAATAAACAATTTAACTTGATAGCCTACTTAACCATGGCAGAAGCACAAAAATCAAGCACAACCGAACCAATCAATAAAATCTCAACAAGTCAGCAAAATCAGGCAAGGAAAACATTCTTATTGTGAAATGCTCCATGTGGGAAATCCTGCAGAGAGCGGCACAAAACCGGCTCACAGAGAGCTCTTATCCATAGTTGAAGCACAAGAAAGGACAAACTAACAACATGTCTACAACGCAGGGAGAGCTAAATGCTTCGCTGCTGACAACACGTTAGTTTAAGTTGATGCTGGACAAAACTGTGGCACAGCGACAGTGTGTCTGTTTGGCTGATGGCATTATCTTACGTTTTCGTCTAGTTTTGTTTGTTGTTGTAAAATGTACATGCCCTGTGCCCACTTTGATTGGAGGCACATGGCTCTTGTGGTTGGCCAGCAGGTCTGTCACACAGGGATGACAATGTTTAAAACGGGTCAGATGCACTGTTTGATTAAACTACATTTTAATTGCAGTCTTTATGATTAGCTAATCGCGTTCTTTCAAATCACAATTTGAAAACAATTTATCGTTCAGCCCTAGTCCACAGTGTGAAAGGTGCTGGACATCAGAAGATCAGAATGGCACTGCAATTTCGGATGGATGGATGGATGGATGGATGGATGGATGGATGGATGGATGGATGGATGGATGGATGGATGGATGGATGGATGGATGGAGAGTTGGCTAGCAACCACCTTTTCTAACAGTGTGGACATGAGAGCAAGATCTGAAATTGGTCTATAATTGACAGATTTATTGATGAAGCTGAGAAGACAGCCTCCCAGCAGACTGAAGGGCTAGAATGGAGTCTAGAGCATATGTGGTTGGATTAGAACCTAAGCAATGACTATTCCTTCAATAATTCTATATTACTATTAGTATCAAAGTCATAAGTGTAGCTTCAAGGGACAAAATACCAGATTGTGACATGTTTTAGCTGCCTTTAAAATGGGGAAAAATGTAAAGGTTTAATCAATCTCCCTCTGAGGCTGATGGTAGTACATCAAAAAGCATTCATTCTAAAAAGATCCTGAAGCACAATATGTTGACAAAAGCTTTGATAGCTGAAAGAGCGGCACATTTAAATGCAAATCACGGCGCACTTAATGAAGAACAGATGCATTACACATTATCTAATGAGTTACAAGCTTGGGGATCAAATGAGTGAAGCTTTAGTAACATCAAACAGTGAATCATTCCTGCAGCTAAAGATTATCTGTCAGCACAAAATCCCAAAACTCCTCCAAACAACGGCAATGGCTGATGTAGCCCCTGTCTCATTATACACACAGTACAGGTAGGTGTGTGTTCATCACAAAAGAACCAAATCACCTGCCTTCCCCTGAGTTCAAAAAGGCTGAACATATTTCCAGAGTATTAAAATAGCCTCTGGGTAGAATGTAGTCAAGAGTGAACAGCAGAGAAAAACTGCTACCTTTGCAAACTGAGTCACATCATCGCCGAGCTACAACATGTCGCATGCAGACCCATGTCAGCTCCTCACCAGTAATTACTCCATTTCTGATGAAATTATCATCCCTTGCTCCATTTACGTCAACCGAGATCAAAATGTTTTAGTTAATTCTTATGTGTAGCTCTGCAGGGAGGTGGTAGGAGATAGAAAACTATCAGGCCGTCAGAGTGGATTACACTGACAAAGCATATGCCTCTACTGAGGAGCTGGCAAACAGTAACTAAAGCCATAGTGTTGTTCTTCACAACAGTCAAACACTCTTTAATGGATGCCGATACTTCAGAGGTGATACGAACCAAGCATAATTATTTGACAGCAAGTAAATGAAACAAGGAGATAAATGATCCGAGGTGCAATGAAAAGGGAATCTTTGTCAGTCATTTCAAAGTCAAGAGAGCCTACTGCAAAAAGAGCTTAGTGAATTCTAATCACCTACAGAAGAGGAGATGATTTAACTGTGTGGGTGTTAGGAGAGGAAAAACTCAAGCAAAACCATGATTGTACTTGTGTGTCAACTAAAACATTCACTCACACTGTAACAATAACAAAGACACATTGTGGTCAGTGTAATACATTTACAGTAGACATCTGAAGCGAGCATCTACAGCAATGGTTTGGGTGTACACGATAACATCAGCATGCTAACATGTAAATATAAATTCACTAATGCAACTTGGTCTTATCTGCAGCTAACAAAGTAACACCACCCAGCAATGTTAGCATTGTTAGCAATGTTGTCATTAAAATGTCATTGCTTTTATTTCGGGTCTCATTTTCACTCTCAATAGTGCCCACAAACACCAGCCTTGAGCTTATAATACAACCAAGTATGTAACGTAACTTGGTATTATTAAACATCACCCTATCAATGTTTTTATATTAATCTAAGGAGTTCAAATGGGTGCTTGTCTATCAAAAGAACATAAAAATGATGTATCAGGGCAATTTGACGTCAAGTCCTTTGGAGAAACAGAAAGTTTTAAAACCATTTTAGTCATCCATTTAGTTGAAAAGAAAATTTTTGTGTGTTCCTTTTAGGATTCATGTTAACACTATCTGCAATTAGCTGTGCACTGACAACCACTTTGAGACTGGTGGGAGCTTATTAATGCTAAGTGAAATTAATTTCAGATAAAAATAAACATTTCACATTGTATTGTAGTTGCTTTAAACAATACATTATGTGTTTTCATAGGGATGACAGAATCCACCTTAAGTCATCACACTTTATGGTCCCTGACAGCTTGCATGAAATGGTACGTCAAGTCCAAAACCTGAGGTTTTTAAATGAAACTGGATTACACTGTAAGTTGTTGTTTTGCCCACAAGCACATACTGTACATTTTTCAAAATGCTGTCCAATAGAAAAACAGCAATTACATATTGGACAGACATTACTTTCTCTCCAATCAACCTCTCTCTCTCTCTCTCTCTCTCTATCTCTCTGTCAAGGTTGGATTTTCAAGGTCTTCCCCCAGCACAAATCATGTACCATCATCTTCAAGTTGGAATCCTATGCACACAGCAGACCTTTCAACAAAGACAGTAATAAAAGACGGCATGTTTTATGAGCTTGTAATAATATGGATTTAATACCACTTTTCATAATGTTTTAAGCACCTGAATAGTGTCTGTTTTCAGTAACCTGAATGATGACCTGTGTGTTGATCATTAAAGAATTGAACAGGGCTCTGTAGTGACCTAACTATCTTTGTTTTTAAACCAAAGCAACAAAAAAACTAACAAAAGTTAAAAACAAATGTATGGAAGATTTTCTTACTTCATTTGTTTAATCAAGATGAATGTGAAAGATTAATCACAAAGTTAAAAACTTGAATATTTTCTGACGTAGTCATATTTATCAGAGAAACTCAGTTCTCAAGGAACCACATTGCTTCACTTTGCAAGGCTGCAACATCACACACATTAATCTTTGATCTTCTCCCTAAATCACTGAAGCTGCAGGGCTCGCTTTATGAACGTAATACTATTGTGTAATTTCAGCTGTAACCGCAGTGGAACAAGTCAGGATGAAATGTAAAAATATCTTGGTTGTTTTAATAGCCTACTTCTCATCATTAATAGTGAGTACAGATGCGGTGTACTGTTATTGTGAGTATGCTTTTGTTCCAATAAACCTGAAGAACAATATCTGCTCTTCTCTTGTGTACTGCATTTATATCCTCAGCCTTTCATACACATCAGTAACCCTAAAATATGAATGTTACATTCTCCCCTAGAGTTTATTAATGCAATATCGTTTAAGTTAAGATTTTTATGTCTTCTGCACTCATCTTTTAAGCACTATTATTATTTTTACCCATCTTTCTTATTTTTGCCCTCTTAGGACTGCACTACAAAAAAATATTGCAGCTGACCTTCAGTGATTCAGAGAAGTGCACTAGAGAGAGAAGCTGAGACAAAGAGGCCAGAAGAAAGAAAGGAACAACTTCAAATGAAAAACTGTTTCTACAAGTGTGAAATCACATTTCACATGGTACATACTTACAATACTGCAGTATTTCATTCGATGTTTAATTGTAAGTCATGCTGTCATATTATATTTCACTTTATATACAGTGTTTGATCTGATACTGAAGTTCCATAAATAATCCCAGGCACATTTAATCATTTAATCATGTGTAAACATTGTGTAAATTTAAATTGAACCTACGGTCATTGAATTTTTGGAAATGTTTAAGTTAACACAGAGGTTTTCAAAGTCGGAGGCGGGCCAGGGGGACTCCAAAGAGTTTCAAGGGAGGCTCAGTAAATGGAAGAGAAAAAAGTATTACATTAAATATTACATTGGTTATCAAAAGCAGATCACATAGAAAAGCCTACGTGTATGATTTGGTTAAAGAGATACTTCAGAGATAGTGGTTTTAGGGAAGATTACAGTATTTCCCAGAGACCTTTTTATGTATTTGGTGTAGTCTGTCAAACAGCAATATTAGGTTATCTTGGCTCAATTGTTGGAGGTCTATGGGATCAAATAGCATAATCATGATCCCATAGGTAACTGAGCAAACCTATGCAAGTAAACTAATGGGGTTCAAGGGGTGCACCTTTTTTCAAGCTTTCTTTGATGGTATGCCCACAGTCTCAGATTTCCCCCCCCCAATTAAATCAAAAGTTTCTACAACTTTATTCACATATTGAGAATGTCATGTTCTACAAAAGGTTAAAATAAATAAAGAAACTGTTTCTTGCAGTTGGTCAGTGTAACATTGTTTCAATTTATCAAAATCAACTAATTTTAAATCCTTTTATGTGTCAGTTTATTTAACATTACCAGCACTTTAAAGTTGGTTTCAGGCATCAATGTAGATTCGATACTTTCGCTTGACATAATGTTAACTATTTGATTCAATATTTAGCTATCTTAGTAGATTTACAGGCATTTATAGGCATTTATAGTAGATATGACTATAAATATCACTGACTCATAGTTTAACAGTGCCAGGTACAAACACAAAGAAGTCTGACAGAAACGGTATGAGAGAAAAAACGTGCTATAAATCAACTGTGTATTTCCAATTTTAAAAAAATGAACAAATGACAATGTATTATGGCTACACATTGTAACATTATACTATTATTACATGAGAAAAAAGTAGCGGTTGTGTTCATTGCTGCCATGCAGCATTATAGGAGTTATTTTGTGATGAGGTGTGGCAAGTAGGTATTTTTGTTGTATCCTCTATCCCTTAACTTGTCTCCCCTATTTTTACTTCTTTTCCTACGTTTCCAGGATGAGTTTTGACACTCCCCAGTGAACTCCGCCGGCTTCGCAGCATCCAGCAGTTTAATGTACAGGTATAGAGAGCGATATGAACCTCAAAAAAGCAATGTCTTTTCTGTCAGGAAAATGGGAGCATCATACACCTCACCCCAACTTGCCCCTTGTGGGTGCGCTGCATTCGGGTTTATTGGGTCTGCTGTCAGTGGAGAAATTGCTGTCTCTTACTCTCTCTACCATTTCCCCCTGTGTGACTGAACATTAATGAAAAATGGTGAGTCCAGAAAGAATTCCTTCCTCAGCTCAGTTCATTTACTGTTAACTGTTTGTAATATTTCAACAATTATCCTGTTTAACTTCATATGCTGAAAATATCTACTTTCAACAAAACAGACTCAGGGATTCAAGGTTGGTCATACCATAGCTCTTTTAATACTGTATGTCTCAGGGGATTTTGCTCCTTTCATTAAGTGGTTGTTGTCCACATTATCAAGGTTAAGTTGGTTAAAAAAAACAACACAGCCACAGCCTTGCGCCTGGCAGGTGGCGAGCGACATTAATGTTGAATGAAAGATTTGGCACAGGAGGTTTAACATTCAACTAGCACAGTATGTATCCAAGTATCTAAGTCAAAAAGAACATTAGAGATTCAGCTGCTAGAGATCAGGAATGCAGGAAGTACCATTTAATTACAACTCATGTCATGGACAGTGGCCCAAAAATACTTTTTCCCACAAACTTACATTGTGAAAGAAGCAGCTGTAAAAAAGTTGAATAATTTCACAACCTCCACGAAACAACTTGTTTCAATATCAGAATTTGATCTATTCATTCCGATGATATTTGGAAAGTCTAGAAGGGCCGCATGATTAAATAACTATCCCGATACAAGTTAGCAGAGGGCCCAGCTAACCAGAAATCTCTGGTGTGCATACATTCATCCTGGTAATTTCCTTACAAAATGTTTTCCCCATTGTTTGTATAAAAATATCGATTAGTGCAGCTTTAAATGTGTTAAATTTGTCCAACAAATTCTTATTTGTAAATTTAAGATGAGAAAATTATAACTTTTGTTCCATGTGCAGCAGGAGAAAGAAATGAGATACTGCCCACCTAGTTCATCTCTTACTATGCAGAATTTGCAGACGTTTTGTATATGTCTGAGGTCATTTCACCATTCCGATCCGTGCTCAACCTCAGGCTTAATGACCCTTTCCATTACAGGCTACTTCATATGATGCAGAGTTGCTTAATGACATGCAATGTCATTTTTTTCTTTTAAGGGAAAATAAAGTTATGGGTTGCCCTACTTTCCTATCTGGAGGCACCCTATCATCACATTTTGAACATTAAAGTGAATTCACAACTTATACTGCACTGAAAAAACAACACCACAGCAAGCAATTACTCTAAGAACAAAAACAACGAACAACTCACATAATAGTCCTTATTCGCAAGGCAAGAAGAATCTCACTTGACACGAGCAAAAACTTCCTGGGAGGCCAGCTCTTGGTATTATGTGTTTTTCATTGCTTAAGTTTTATTTCTGGGTAAGGAAACGAAGTGACTAATTGTGTTTGTCGGTCCCATAGACTTAAACTAGACAATCAAATTAATCAAATTAAAGATCCCTGCTAAAGTCAGAGGAACATTACATCATTGTATTGTGATATTTGTATTGTTTTTGCCCAGGTAGGCACGGGTCTGTATTTTTCCTCACATAAACCAAGTACACATACTGGGAACTTAAAGAAATGCAGGCCATGCAAAGGCCCCATGCACAGGGATGTGTTGCCTACTCCATCCCCTGCTAGGGATGTAAATGGAAACACTTAAAATCTAGATTATCTATGAAAGGTTAAAGTGGCCACCTGCTGTCCCTCATGCTTTCTTTGAATAATTCATGTGAAATGATGAGCAAGAGATGCAGTCTTTACAGCTAATCTTGTCATTATAGATTACCAT
>JAPMOB010205439.1:0-16192 GCA_029875015.1 Lepomis gibbosus
CCTCTCGCTCCCTCTCTCGTTTTGTTATTCCCTCTTTCATTTTTGTCTTCTCATCTCCTATGCCTCTCTTTCTCCTCCTTTTCCCTCTCTTGTGCCTCCTTTCCTTCTTTTCCCTCACTCCTTTCTGAATTTTCTATAATACTTCGTCTCCCTCTCTCCCCCATATTTTGCTTCTCCTCCATCTCTGTTGAAGTTCAAGCTCATTCGTTATTGTTTACTTCCCTAATTTTCCTCTGTTTCTCTTCCTCCCTCTTTCCTTACTCCTCTCTCGTTCCCTGTTACTGTTTGTCTTTCCTTTCTTCCCTCCCTCCCTCTTTCTGTCTCTCCTCCGTTTCTATCTTCCTGTTTTTCCCTGTACTCTCATTAGTTTTTCTTCTTTTCGCTCTCTCCCTCCCTCTCTTTCTTCCTCTTTTGCTCTTTCTCTCACTCTTTCATATTATTACTTTCTTCACCTTTACTTTTTCTCCCTTCACTCCTCCATTTTCCTCTCACCTCTTCCTCTCTTATTCTTTGTTTTCGTCTTCCATCGTATCCTCCTTCTTCTCATACTACCTTTTTCTGCCTCTCCCTTCTCTTTTGTCTCCTCCCCTCTTTTTACCACTTCCTTCATCCTTTTTTTGTCACATCTTTTTCTCCATCTCTCTATTTACTTGGTCAGAGTTATTTTGTTTTCATTCCCTACGTTTGTCTCTCTCATCTTTTCTTTCTCTTTTCATCACTATTTGTCACTTTCATCTCCCTCTTTCTTTCTCCTTTACGTTCTCGTCAGTTCCTCTCCATCCCTCTTTCTATCTAATTTTTTTCTCTTTTCTCTCTTCACAATCATCGCTTTATTTTTCTTTATCTCCTTTTCCCCTTGTCTTTATCTGTCCCTCATCATATTTATGTTTTTTCCTTCCTTTTTTCTCTCCTCCTTACTTTCCTCCCTTCCTCTCGCCTCCCCCTGTTTTTCCCTCCCTCTCTCATCCCTTGCCTCTCTCTCTTTCTCTCTCTCCCTCTTCAAGGACATTTATATTATAAAGGATGAATTTGCATATTAATTCATTTCTTTCAATTTTTTCAGATTAGACGTTGTCAACACGTATCAGTGCTGATCAAACTGTCACGTCCACCAGAGACCCGAGTTAGTGTGTGTGTATGTGTGTGTGTGTTAGCTGAGCCACATGCACGAGAGGAAAAAAAGAGTTATAAAGAATTGCCAATAACGCAAAACCCTGTGATCACATATATCTGTTGAAATACCTAAAATTACCTATGTTTGCAATTATCAGAAAGGACCTCAAGAGGAAATTACATTATATTCTGTACTACTAAAAGTTGTTGCTACATATGTTTTGGAGAAATGTGATTGATCACTGGATTATGTTCAGTCGTAATATTTTTGACCGAAGGAAGCAGGCAAACCTGAGCGTAATTCAATTTTTTTTAATGTTCAAGTTACAAAACCTTCTACTGACGGCAGAGATTACGACTCTTTTCTGTTGGCAGCAGAAGTCACGTGACATTATTATAAAGTTGGTGAATGGATCTGCAACACATTAGACTTTCACTCGGGAGGCCGCTCTTCCTTTTTTCCTGGTGTTACGTCCCAACGTCTCGGGGTGTCTTGAATGTAAACATAAAGGTGTGGCTTCCCACTCTTCCCATTCCCAAACAAGGACACAGGAAATACAGTTTAGCAGTTTTATTTGCTTCAGAGATGAGCAGTGCCCAAAACAATCTTAGAAAACTAAAACTTCCCTAAACCAAAAACAGAAAGTAAAGAAAAGACAAAGCTCTAAACTAGGCTTCTAATCTAAAAACAGGAGAAGGGTGCAAACAAAAAGGGCTTCTCGCTGCTACTAACTGCTACACAACAAAGAAATATCTGTATGTTACAAGAAAAATGGCTAAAGCCAACAAAACAAGGTTGTCAACGACGACTACACAGATTCACTTACAAAGTCTCCTCTAATCACAGCAGTTTTCTGCTCACGACTAACAGACATAACACACAGGCTCAGGCAGAGAGAGAGGGAGTTCCTGCCAGTGGGGCTTAAGATGGCTGCTGTCATCAAGGTGACCAATCAGGAGACTCCAATCAGCTCTGCAGGACCAATCCACTGTGTCCACCTGTTCTCCATTACCTGCATACACTCACTCTAAGGGAGGAGAACAGCTGACATTGCAGGGGGAGATAAAAACAAACAAAATATGACCCCAGGATCTTAACACCTGGCAACGAAGCTCCCCTGAACTTAATGATTTTTACCAAAACCACGATCTTTCCCTGAACCTAACCAAACCTGAGACTAGAGTTTGCATCCTGGGTCTCACATATTCTTCAGTTTAGGCAAAACAAAAATGTTAGAGAAAGATTGTGATGTTTTGCTGTTGCAAGTTAGTAATAAGTAAATGTAATTTTTAGGAGAAAGGGATGTTTTATTTGCGGTATAAAACCTTAGAGAGAGGACGACAGCGTGGGCAGATCGAAGTGTAAAACTTTAACTGAAGCTGCTGTTTCTGCATCTTCAGTTTATTTTAACCGTGAACACATTGTCTCGTCTGTATCTGTGCATCGATACATAAACACTGACACATACACACACAACACACCCATGTTACATCTAAACTCCCCGCCCTGCTGCAGTATAGTTTTCATTCACTGATTATTTCCACTCGCTTCCATTTTGTAGTTTTTCAAACGAGGTTGGTTTGTGCGAGTAAAGCTGTGTTTTTGTGTGTGTTTGACGAGACGTTTCCCAGCTGCCTCTCCTCCCATCACTCACTCTGAGGGATGGTGAAGTTATGAATATGCAGTTGATTTCTGACAAATGGAGCCTCTCACCTTCAGGAAGTGCTGCCGGCTCCGTGGCTGGACGCTGGACGTGGCGGAAAATGTACTTCCTGTGTGGGATTTTGTGTTTTGAAGGATGAGACAGTCGGGTTTAAAAGCAATAATCTGAAAGAGTTTTGTTTAAATTGTTTAGATTGTGCCAGTCATGACTTAGGAAGCGTTCAAACAAGTTGGTTATTTCTGCTTAACACACCTTTAATTTGTGTCTGAACGTCCCGTCTGTCTTTTTTTCCTCTCGTCTTGGCTCCTGACATGTTTTGACATTTCACTGTTTGATTGCCACGAGCTGCTTTGAGATGATTGACAGTTTGGCAGCAGCTGACTGGTCCTGCTGAAATGCGTTTGCTTGTTTTACACAGATTAAAATCATTCCACTCGTGTTGTTTCAGCACATGTCTGTATTCCACTTTTGACTTTAAAGGGTCCTTCCTGTGGAATTTGTGTTTATAAGATGTCAAAACGTGTTATTAATCTACTTCTCATCCTGGGAAGATACTCAAAGATATCGTTTTAATGTATTTTCCTGGCCTTATGAATGTTTCTTCACTTTCTATAAAAGTTAAAAACACTAATCTCTTTATGTTTGTGTGTTTTGTTTCTCAGTGGAGTCCAGCAGTCCCAGTCTTCTGGCTCCTGATAACAGTCTGGAACGATCCTTCTTCATCCGGATGAAGTCCACGCTCACAAAGAGAGGAGTGCACATCAAGTCCTCAGGATATAAAGTGAGATTATTAACGCTTTCACACCTGCAGTCCAGGTCATGTGGTCCGGATCATTGTTGCCTCGTATTTCCTGTCGTGTTCACAGTAAACATGAATTTACACAGCTGGAAACTCATTCAGTGGCAGCAGGTCATGCAGCACTGAACCTGATCTGTTAATGTTTACTGGTGTCACAAAGAACTCCCCAAGAAATTTTTGAGCATTAATAGTTCTGTAACTTGACTTCACAGTTTATATCTCTGCTAAATATGTAAGTAAATAATGATGATGCTATTTCACATACATGTTACCACGTTTTTTTCCTAAATATAGGCGACATGACTTATACAGGTCACTTGGATTATCGCTTTCTTGACAGAGGATGGATTTAAAATCCCACATGTACTATCCCTCAGGTGTACGTTTTCTTACACACCACAAATGAACCGCACAAGACTCTGCTTGGAAGCGGACCGAGACCCCCCTTTTCAGGTTGACCTGTCTATTAGCCCACAGCAGAGCTGTGATTGACAGCTTTCACACCAGACCCAACAAACCCAATTGCAGATTTAATTTGAACCAAACCAAACAGGTATATAGGCACTCCGAACATACCGTAAAACTTCAATTAATAGCAGAGTCCCAAATATTCGTCTACTCCGTTTACTGGCCTGGTGCAGGAACACATTTTGACAAATACACGCAGTTCTCGATTAGACGCCTCGTCTGGTTTTTATAGGAGTTATTTGGATTCATTAAACCTCTTAAAGTCCAAATGTGTCCCTTCCTTGATTATTTACATTCCTTCAGTCTGTAAGGGTCCACCGGTCAAAATAATCAAAGCAGCTTTTCATAAAAATGAATCCAAGTTGTGAATCCTGTCATGTGAAGTCCATCGCGCTCTGTCTGCTAACTTCTGCCACACTTCTCTCCTCCTGCACCCTGTTGTTGTTTTCCTTACGTTGCTGCCTTCAAAGTAAAAGCGCATGGATCAAATGAATGACGTGCATTTGATAATTTTATTATTTGATCATTTTTTATAAAAGTAATTTTCTGTTTGAAATAAATAAACTGTTCCATAGCAGCCTATTTCATTTTTGTGTGAGATGAAATAAAAGCCTGTCCCATAAATATGCCTGTCCCAAATGTAGGCCGGGTCAATTCACTGATTTTAACAAATAAAAGCCTGGGCTATTAATTAAAAGTTTTACAGTACATCATCCAGTTTGAGATCTTAAAGTAAAGTGTCCGGCATCCTGGGGTACCATATTCAGCTCCCAGAAACTTCACTGGACTTAAAAAGACATCATTAGACCCCAGCGGGACTTAATTCACAGTTTAACAGGAGCATTGCCAGAGGACAGCAGATCATGTCCTAATGATCCAACTTTTTATATGTAAAAAAAAAAGCTTTTTCCAAATTGAGCCGAAGCTAAAAATAGAGACGTATGTTTTTAAAATGAAAACAAGCTGAAACAAGGAAAGATCATCTAAAAGTAAACCAACAGATAAGAAAACTAACCTGAACCATTAAAGTAATCTAAATTAGTTGAGTGCAAACTTAAAAGATGGAATAAGAAGCCAGCTGACAGTGAAACAGACAGACAGAGGCGATGTGTCTCTGTTGTGTTTGTTTCTTCACTGCAGGGATGTAAATATGTCGCCGCAGGTCGACCACACACACGCTCAGTGTTAGCATGCTAAACCTCCCTTCACATTCTGGGCAGACAGGATTAGGTGATCTGACCAACATATCTGTGTGTGTCTCCCTGGAGACAGGAGAATATTTTATCATCCACTGGCTTATGGTCTTATTATCTGTCATCGAATGAAGAGATCAATATGGAAATTTGTAATCCTACCGTGGACAAATACATACGTGTAAGTGTGACTGAGCGACCCATGATGCCTTTAGTTTCTTTTTTTGTTAAAATTAATTTTAGTTAGCTTTCATGCTGTGGATGTCCGGATGTATTCATTTTTTTCTTTGTTTACTTGCAAATATTAGATTGTTTTTCTCTAATTACAGGTTCCTTTCACTTTTTTTTTCGTCGTTCTGTTTTGCATAATACAAAAAGATCCATGCTATAATTAATCTTTAATTTAAAAAAGTACATCACAAAGTATTTTGACAAGCTTTTACCGCTTCAGCTTAAATTCTAAATATTATTAATCCATTTTACTTATGCAGCACTTTTCTAGAAACTCAGAAACCCTTATTAATTATATTCAATTAACAAATTATATTCAATTTTGTGTCAACAGACACTATAAAAAATACCAATATAGTACTACTAAAAATATTAATAGTATATGTCATTGATTTCATAATAATGATAAACAGGGCTCTCCTACATAGGCAAATAACTGTATATATATATATTTTTTTGTAATGGTCATCACCTTACATATAAACTGCCACACTGACTACTTTCTACATCTAGTTTATCACCTGCACTCTGTCAATTACAGAAACGATTTCCTAACACACTTCTGGTTCTATGATACAGCGACGCAGAGGAAACGCTGGCCTTGAACTAATCTAATACTACCTGACTGTCTACAACGAGGACCCACAACTGTGGGTTAGATGCCTGTTCAGCTCACGTTTATTCTAAAGTCTGCCATTGTCAACACATTTTAAGCTTTTTGCGTGTTACTTCACGCTGCAACACAAAGGAGGTTAACCGGTCGACATGCATATATAATTGATGACTTAGGTTTAGGCGGTGATGGTTAAGGTTAGCGTTAGGTGCTTGGGGGGCTAACGCTATGTAACTAACTTAAGCAAGTTACACATCCTACGTAACTTTAATAAAGACCAAAAAATCATTGTTATTATTTAGTTTTTCTTTCATAGGGGAACCAACCCCAGTCTCCTGGTTCAGGGACCGACTTACTATCCATCTGGCCACCAAACACCTTAGTGTCAGACTTTAATAGCTATTTATATCCCACACACGCTGTTTTGACCTTCGACAGTAGGCGTAAAAGCCAAAAATGCATTGGAATACCTCGCCAAATGACTTTTAGAAATTGGCGTGTTATTTATACGCCTTTTGATGAGACCAGGCTGGTAATTATTATTCTTAAACAGAGAAATTGTTTTGAGCAGAGTGGTGAGTATGACATGACTGTTGTTGAAATGACAGAATTAGTGCTGTGGAGATGGACTTTAAACTGAATTTATCACGACAAGAGGTAAACATTGAGAAAATGTTAACACCAACAGCAAATTTAATCAGGAGCAGATCAGAAAACGGAGACTCCCTGCAAAAATATACTCATAAAACAGGGTAAATTAGAAAGAAAGACCCGGTCCTGGCTGCTGGTTTCATTTAGTTTTACTTTCATCAAAGTCTTGTAGCCGAGTTTGATCTTGTCTGTAGGAATGCTTGTTTATGGTGCGTAACTAAAGATGTGTACATGCACAGTATGTCTTGTATATGTGAGGAAGTGTTCAATGTGAATGTGTCTGGGTTTGTTATTCAGCTAAATGAAATTTTATTTATATAGTGCCAATTCATATCAGGAGGTTATCACATTCAAATTTCATATAGAGCAGGCCCAACAATTCCCAGCGAGCGCAAACAACAGAGGAGTAGTCTGTTATGATTTATCCCAGACTAAAACACTCAATTCTCCTCGAGGATGACGGCGGACAGCAGTGGCAAGTCTTCATGCTGCGTTAACGTTCCTGTCGAAGACAAAATGTCCGGGTTTAGAGTTTAGCAAAGTGAGAATTCATTGATTCACTCTATGATTCTTCAGTTGAATGTGGAGCTAATTCATCAAATTTACATATGAATGTAACAGTATAACATTTTAAAAGAATGATTAGTTTCAGTGATAAATATATATAAATGCTTTAATACATTTAATAAGGAAGAGCTTTTATTTTGTTATTCAAGCAAAATAAAAGCATCCTCAATCAATGCTGTTTTATTCTCATACAGTCAAGGGAGTGTGTGTGTGTGTGTGTGTGTCGTATACCATGTTCCACCTGGCAGACTCGGATCACATGCAAATCACAGTGAAGACAGAGACGCGCATAAATATTCATCCACACGCATGCATATATTACTACACACACATTTGCACTCAGAAACACACGCATCAGTGCAACACTAACACACACACACATAACACAGCGATACAGTTAGTAGTTTTAAAGCCGTTGTGTTGCAGCAGAGACCTGAAGGTGGAGGAAGCAGCTTCCTCCTCCTCCTCCATTACTCACTGTAGAGGTGCCCTTGAGCCAGGCACCTAAATGTGCTTGTTAACACCTTTAGTCACACGTACTAGCTCATACATTGTCATATTGATAACTGTATTTCTATTTTTTATTTTGTCACTCCTCTGTTGTTACGCAGTGATATATGTTAGAACCCCCTCAAAAACAAGATCTCTCGGGGCTTATCCTAATAAATAAATTTGAATATTTAATCCAGAAGGTGGTAAAGCCAAATGGAAACTTGGTGATGCAGTGCAGTCTTGTCTCCTAGAAACTATGTTTATATACTTCTCATTTGCACCAGAGAACGTGAGAGAAACCTGAATGCACCTGAATCCATTTCTTATCAACATAATGAGGAAACATTAATGAATGTATCTGCAAAGCAGCAAAATGTTCTCTGACAATGTATTTTATTACAATGTCTGTTTTTTTGCAACTAAAGCATGATGAATGTCTGGCTCTGGAGGTCTTGGTTAAATTCTGAAAACGTCAACAGTGAATTGACAGAACATACTTTTTTAACATTTAGATCGTGTTTCCCTAAAAGCGAAATTCTTTTGTTTTCCAAATGCACGCAGCACCCAGGATGCTGTGTTAAACCCCTGAACCACCTCCCTGCTGCTGCGGCGTCTAGAAAAACATGTTGCAGCTGAACATGATCAAGGCAGCAATTACTTTTTCCCTCAAAGCATATTTTAGCAGAACAAATATGAACATAACTCCCAAGAGACAGTGTTGTCTGCTAGCTTACCAGTTAGCCAACAACAATTTAGCAAGCTAGCTCCACGGGTTGTTGACAGGTCAGTTTAAAACAGTTAAGTCAAGGAGATTTACACCATCACTTCCTGTCCCATAACTGACGGATGCTGCATCTCTCTGCAGAGGACGGATGTATAGAATTGGATGGCTAGCTGGGGTGGTTACCTCCTCTATTTTACATTCTTTGGTTCTTCGTGTCCTGAAAGGTCAGAATTGTCAAGATGATTTGTCCTAAATGTTTTTTTTTTTTTAAATGCTCCGCAGTCCGCAGGCCCATCTCTATCTCTGGATTTAAATGAGTTTCATCTTTCTGCATCCTTTAGCTTAGCACAAAGACAGTAAGCAGACTGGGGGTTAAACTGCTAGCCTATAGCTCAATCAAAAATAAAAACAATCCACCTTAAAGCTGTGAAGTAGCCCCTTCCATTAGTACCTGGCCATTAGCTTTACTGAAACTGACATTTTATAGACTACAATTACAAGAACAGTTAACTAGTTGCAGGAAACATTAAGGAAAGGTGAACTTCATGGAGGAAACGTAAGCTACTGAGCTTAGACAACACACAGCCTGCAGGTAGAAAAATGCAGAAGCATCTGGTACGGTTTGACTTTTGTCTGTCTTCCTCTGGCTTCTTTGAAATTAGACTTTTTTTCTTGTTTGACCCTCATATTTGCCACATCACAAAAAAAGAGTTTAAAAGACAAGCAAGCATTTCCCCGGTGAGCAGCAGCTGATTAACATTTTTCGCAGATCCGTCGCGTCCAACAGACTTTTGAAGCTTCACAGGAGTTTAAAGCTCTGGATAATTACACCCTTCACTCTCCCTCTGGCTGTCATCTCTTCTGGTTCCACCTCTCCTCTGTCTTTCTTTCTCATTCACTTCATCCCTCGAGTCAGTTCAACAAAAAAAAAGCGGTAAAATCCCCCAAAAGTTCTCCTCATTTCACCTTGACTTTTTCTGCGTTGACCTCTGCTTCCAAATTCAGCCTGTTAATTTTGTGGCGTCTTTCAGAACATATTTCAAACTGGATTCTTATCATCACTTACGTTTAAATATATAGTATAGTTAAATAAGGAAATTAGACTATAATATAAAGGTTATGATCTGTTTCGGAGAATTTACAAGCTATGCATAGTCATAAATTAGTTTTATTGCACAAACCACAAGACAATTGATTCATTCAGGAACATAAAGACAAAATAACTACAAGGAAAGAAGTACAAAATGTAAAAACTATCAAACTGCACATGCTTCTCTTTTAAAAGCTCTGTAAGTTTGCAGCAGAACAAATATGACTAAACAATACAATAAACTGAACAAATGTCTGCAGACATGCTTGTAAATATAAATGGTTAAGCCTTCCCCAATACACATGTGTTATGACCTGGCTCAAAAGCCCACAACAAAAGTGAGACACACCACGGCAGGAGTTAAACAGAATATGTATATTTAAACCAAAATTAACCAAATTAAATCATTAAAATATGAGGTATGTGGTTTCAGTATGTGTCCGTGCAGGATGATAGTTGCATGAATGTGTATGTGTGAATGCGTTGTAGTATGCAAAAACAAGATTCAGTTCAATTTTATTTATATAGCGCCAAATAACAACTTCAGTTATCTCACAGCGCTTTTCATAAAGAGCAGGTCTAGACCGTACTCTGAAGCTATTTACAGAAGCCCAACAATTCCGACCAAGAGCAGCACTACTAATGTTACTATAGACTGAATGAAAAATGGTACAGATATTTACAGTAGTGTTAATGATTATAACAACAATAACAATAGGACTAGTAACATTAATTGTAGGGTGTCAAGCAGGAACACAGGGGCAGCAGGTGACCCGCAGCCACAGATCCAGACTCCACAGCTCCAGAGCCAGAAACACCTGCAGGAAGTGATAAGAGGAGAGAGAGGAGGGACGAGAAAGCACACGACTACGGGAAAGGGAAGAAGTCGAGTTAGTAACATGCATTAATGGGATGAGGTTGCACTCAGAGGGAGAGAGAGAAGAGGAGAGAGGAGCTCAGTGCATCATGGGAAAGATAAATACCACAAAGGAACAGTCCAAAACCAAAGAAAACTAAACTAAAGGGGAAACTCCTGCAGAATTAGAAGGCAGAGTTACAAATACTCTACAGGGCAATTAGCCCAGGCGCCCAGAGTTACTGCAATCAGCTCTTCCTCTACAAGGAAGAGAGAGAGAGAGAGATAGGCCACACCCACTCGTGACCCCACAGGGCGTCACACATTCTACCGGTCAATATCCTCACATCTCAAAATGTTGAAGCTATGTTTTGATGAAACAACCTCAAATTCAAAAGGGTTAATGTCTCTCCCACAAAACATGACAATGCTAAAACTGTTGACACGGTAACAGTTGCAAAACAAAGATTTCAACAGCTGTAAGTCTGCTCCATATCCTCCACAACTGCTGCTGATTGTTGTCTGCTCCCAAAGCATCCTGGGTAAAATGGGCCCAGCAAAAATACATCCGGACATTTGGACCTTTTTGGCTAAATATAGACTTAAAATTGGGGCAGTCTTTAACAGACAAGAGCACGGACTGAGAAACTGTACTGCTTTAACATGATGAACATTCTGTTTACCCTCATATCTCTATTATTGGATTATTGGTGATATTAATCTACCTTTCCTCTAAACCCCCCCCCTCTCTCTCAGGTGATCCACGTCACGGGGCGTCTGCGCATCAGGATGGCTTTGACACACAGTCGCTCGGCACCCAATCAGATCATGGGGATGGTGGTGGTGGCTCACGCACTCCCGCCGCCCACCATCAACGAGGTCCGCATCGACTGTCAAATGTTCGTCACGCGAGTCAACATGGACCTCAAGATCATCTACTGCGAGAACAGGTAGAGCAGCGACGAAAATGGCCCGTTTGATGCCGAATTCTGATGCAACGTTTTCATAAAAATTCGGGCACGGAGTGAAAATCTCCCGACGCAGATCGATCGATTTGTGTCAAACATAAAACTCAATTTCACCGAATGTTTCTGCGTTCTTGTTTCATACTGTCTGTTCAAGGGAAAAGAAGTTGTTTCTCTTGTTGGAGCTTCTTATTCATGAGGAAGTCTGACCCAATCCTCCCTGGTTTAACAGTGAAATATGTTGCTGATGGATCTGGCTCCTTCCCTCCGTCCAGATAAAGCAGATAGGCATCAGGATCTCGCTCAGGAGTTAACCGGGGAGATTCATATCAGGCAAAAAAAAACCTTCATGTTTTATTATAAAAAGAGAGGAGGAAAAAATGATAGTAGACAGATTGCTCTTTTTGTGGGTGGAAAAAGGGACACAATGTGAGGCAGCTGATGATATTCAATGCGGAGCGACAGAAAGCGAACAGACAAGCGTCGCTCCCATTACAGCCCCATTTTGAGGATGAGTTTCTGAGAGAATGAGAAAATGGGAGGATAGTTTTTTTTTCCAAAGAACTGAGTGTGCTGTTATCTGGCTGCCAGACTTCCCCCACCCGTGCTCTATCAGGATGAGACCTTGGAAATTGTTCTGTCTATCCTGTGGCGAATTTGTTCAAATTAAACCTTTTAAAGCTGATGTGTGTTACCTGTACAATAGACCGACAGGCTTCACTCTCTGTTGTTGGCTTATTAGCTTCTTTTTTTTCTTCTCTTCTCCATCCCTGAATCGTTTTAGCTGTTGAGTACCAGATAATTGTCCCGTGGTGACGAGTCACATTCAAAGTTTCACAACATTTCCACTTCCATGCAGTTCAGTGTTGTGCAAATATGGACAGAGGCGCTCATCCAGCACAAAGAAACATTACAGAGCAAAGAGAAGCCTATAGATATTCAAAAAAATCATCAGCAGAGTTTAAGGATTCTCAAAAAAACATGGTGGAAAACCAGTTTTAGAAATATCTTGCACAAGCAAATAAAACTCTGAATCTAGTGCGACTAGACTAAAATGAGTTCTCAGAAAAAGGAGCATATAATCTGATATAGAGGACGTAGTTAATTTTATTTGTACTGCTATCTGGAAATCCTCACGTGATCGGCTAAAAGTGTTGTAAATGTGGATTAGGACGCCATGAGATCGGACTGGACAAACAGGATCGAGAAGCAGAGCGCCATCCCCTTTTAAGGTCTCCGAGCTTTAATGTTCAGCCCTTTTTTAAGGTCCTTCGCAGGGTTTATTTGCTTAATCTGACTGTGCCAAAACCTCTCTGCACATGATCAGTGGCAGAATCACTTTGAGTGCGTGTACACATACGGGGAATCCGGTTTTATGTCTCTCTCTTAAGTTCCAAAAAAGATTTACACAAGGGTAGAAATAGTAGAGGTGAAAACAAGGACTAGAAAGCTGATAGGTAAAACTAAACATACAGCTGATATGTAAATTCATTGGTTAAAAAAAAAAAAGTGTACCAAAAAAACTAAAAGCCTAGGCCCATTTAGACGTCTAACCTTTTACTGGCCAGGCGCAGCGACACGTTTTGACAAGTAAATGCAGATAGAAGTTCTCTAGATGTATAAAACCTTTTGAAAGCCCACCGGGTTTCCTGCTGGAGCTTAAAACTTTTGTCAATATGGACATGATACATCGTTAGATTCAAATGCCAAAATGTGAAATGATTGCTGCAAAATATGTCTCCTCATGCCATGAAGTGAGGACAACCAGTGGAAACTCAGACTGATAAATAATTGTACACATATTCAAATTATTATTATTTTGATTGTGTGATATTTTAGTAATAGTTTTTTTACATTTGATACTAATTTCTTTATTTTTTTTTTCTTTATTTTATTTTTAATCAATTAATAATTTTTTTTTTTAGTCTATTATAGATCTACACACATGTTTACAGCAATATCTATTTATTTTATTTAAATTTTTTAATTAATTTTAATTTTTTTAACACACACGCTTACTGTTTTATTTTTTTATTTATTTTTATTTTTATATATTTTTTAACACACACGCTTACTATTTATTTGTTTATTTTATTTAATGTTTTATGTATCAATATTTTTCTAACACAAACACACATCTAATCATAATTCACATATTTTCTGTTAGTCATGTTATATTATCTTTATGTTGTGTCCTTGTGTTTTAATGTTATTCATATTTTGTTTCAGGATCAGCGACTACATGGACCTGACTCCGGTGGACATTGTCGGAAAGAGGTGTTACCAGTTCATTCATGCTGAAGACGTGGAGGGAATCAGACAGTGTCACCTGGACTGTGAGTACAGTCGCCGCCTGACTACATACTCATACATCGATTTGACAATCAAGCCAACTTATTGATCAATCCTGACCTTGGAAGCAGCAGTTGGATGAAACAATTTCAAATCAAGCTCCAATTAAGTGCTTGTTCTGGGGCACTTTTGGAGCCGTCTTTCAGTCGGTTTGGAAATACAGGTGTTCATACGTTGCCATGGCAGCTGAGTCTGCTGATGAGGACTGTGTGCTGTGGTCAAAAGCTCCAGAACAAGCAAGTAAATGGGTCTTAAGTTTTTACGACCCGCTCTACCAGCTGACCTATAATCCTTCTAAAACAAGTGGTCAGCTGTTGGTTTGTGAACTCGGGTCTTGAAGCCTGTTTTGCATTTAGGCTGTCGCCATCTTGGTTTTTGTAGAACAAAACAAGCTTAAAACAAAACATACTTACAGGAAAAATAAACAGCCGACTCCTGATAAGCTTTTTCAAGGGTACTGGTTACATCATTTTGTCCTACAAAAACAGTAAAACTCCCGTGTTTCCCCCCGGTAGGATAATAATACTGCAGTAGCATTTCTAGATTAAACTTTTAAACTTAAAGGCCACTTAGAGAATCTCTGCTCTCCTGTATCTTTGAAAAGTTTCCTCACAGCAGCAACTCTACAATCTTATTACCCTTGTCAGGAGGCATAATACACTCTGCCTCTCCGACACACACACACACACACACAGGCAGAGGTTTGGTGTCCCTGTTTAGTGGCTGTCTGGATGATTTGCAGCGCGCTGTTTGTTGCTGCAGTCAGAGCTTTACTATGGTGGTAAAAGCTGAGGAGGCGTTCAAAGCTGCACAGCGTTTCACGGCGGTCGGAGGCAGTGAAGGCGTTTGGGCGGAACGCCAAATAATAACAACCTGACAGCAAGGACAACACGCCTGATGGGAGTCAAACCACAGACCGCTACAGTCGGATTCTGTCAAGTACCGTCTACCACAGCTGATGACGGTCAGAGCAAAGCGATCAGGTTGTGAGCGGTCCTCTCTTGCTTTAAGGTGTTGGTTCATCCCGTAAATGAGCTGCAATATTACCGCTTACCACTGCAGTGTTTCAGCAGCCAGGACAGTTTCCCAGCTTTTCAAGGCCTCCAGGTGTTACTCTCCTGATCTCCATGTAGGTTTAACTGTGACACAAATCTAAGCAAATACAGACCAACCTCCTGTCATTTAGCGTTAAGTTATAAAGTCAGCAAAACACTTAAGGTTTGATTTTTAAGTCCATCAAAATCATATTGGTGGTGTTTTTTATTTATATTCGTACCGTAAAACTTTGAATAATAGCCCGGGCTTTTATTTGCTAAAATCGCTGACTTGACCCTGCCCATATTTGGGACAGGCGTCCAAATGGGACAGGCCTTTAAGTCCTTTTGCACAAAACTGAAACTACTATGAAACAGTTCATTTATAACAGTTATAACAGATATTCAGTGAAAAAGAGCCAATTTATGAGCCGATATTTTGATTTTAAGATAGTAGGCCCCTTTAATCTATAAAATACACTTGAAACAGGCAGATATTGAAAGCTGGAATGTATGTGGGCTATAAAACCTCTCTTCCCTAAATGGATTATGTTCATAGATTACAGTCTCAAAAAGTGAACATGTAAACAATTGCACATCAATAAATATTTGTTGCTGCAAGGTGCAACTTTTTTTAGCCGTCTGTAAACAAAGAGAGAATAAGAATGTGTTTTTCACTTTAAACATAATCTGCCATAATTTCAATGTAGCACATTCACATCTATTTCATCCCTGTACCAGCACTCTCTAATCTAACCAAAGCTACGTGAAACCATCATCGGTATGAATCATGCCTTCTAGGATCCAGTGAGCGGCTGCTGAATGCATCTAATACAACATGACTCTCTACAACGAGGACCTGCAACTTTCAGATTTCATTTAACTAACGTCATAACTACAACCAGAGCCGTTACGGCTCAGACTGCAGCGTTTCACCTCGACAACGTCACACAAAGAGCCTGAGCTACAGGAAGCAGAGTTAGACTCTTGTTCAGCTCACATTTATTTACATGTCAGCTCTGGTTTAATCATTTCAGACACGCAGACTAACTGCAGACAGGCAGCTGCAGATACATTTAGAATACGTTAGAAACTATAGTTTAAAGGCTCATTAACGTCAGCGCTCCTCCACTGATAAACACGGCATTAGCTTTGTAGCTAACTTAACGACGGGCAGCGTTAGCTGCTGTAACGTTACATGATTTTAGAGAATATTTTTTATTTGAAATAAATCTACAGTTATGTCTGTCAGCAGCTTCCAACACCCAGCTACCGTAACAAACTGCTGTGAGCTGCTAGGAAGCTGGGAGATGGCAGGGAAAAACAGGAGGGTTAGCAAGTCATGAATGTTTTCAGGAGAGGAGAAGTGACTGGGTCTGT
>JAPMOB010205440.1:0-13355 GCA_029875015.1 Lepomis gibbosus
GGTGTTAAATGTTTGGTGTTTCCCTCAGTCTTTGTCGGGTCATTGTTGCGTGTAGACGCACTGTCGCATGTCTGTCCTGTTCTGCCGTGTCACTATCAGTACCTGTTGTTGGATTTACCAGTTCCCTGTACCTGTGAGTTTTGTTAACCTTTGGATTAAATACTCTGGAACTAGACCTCTGTTCTCGGTGTCTTGCGTTTGGGCTCACTCCTGCTGCACTCACCCAGCAAACCCTGACAAAAGTTGCCCACTTTGCCGAGTTACTAATCTAGCCTTGGTAGCGGCCTGTCCCAATATATAACTATATGTATTCAGTATGCTAAGTATTAATTTTGTTGTCATTTAAGTGATATGAGTACGTCAATATAACCCACTTATTAATCCTACTATAAAGTGTTATAAAAGTTAAAGTGTTTGCATGGTTTCTGAATAACAAAGGACCTTTAGTCGACTATAAGGAATTAAATAAATACTGTACAGGAGTAATCAAACAAAAGCCATTGACTTAACCAATGGTTAAATGGTTTTTATTTAGTTAAAATTCTTTGTGTTTCACAATTTAATAATTCTTTAATAATTCTTTTACTAAATCCCTGGTTTTGAAAGACGCTAAAGACATGTACTCTTACTTAACAGTCAATGTAATTCTGAAACATTGATGCCACATATTTAAAGTTATTATAGCAAATGTACTTTATAGCCTTGTAACTGGACAAGTAGTTAGTGAAATAAATAATCAGGTAATTACAAGTTTACTAGTTACAGTTAAAGGAAGACAAAATTAAAAATTCCATGACATTTTTATTCAATTTTATTTTAACTTTTCAACATCAGGCTTCAACAGGCTTGTCATCATTATTATCTTGAGCAGGGGCGCAGGGAACGGGGTCAGTCACCGGCTGACATCTCTCCACCACAGCATTGATCTCGCCGATGGTCACGCCATCGTAGGTGCCCGTGATGTACGTCCAGTGGGTGTCTCCATTGTGGTTGGTCCTGCTCAGCCTGCCAGTGAAAGGGATGTCAGCTGTCATCTTCCTGCCATCCATCCTCACGGAGCACGAGTGATTAGGTGGGACCAGAAGCTGCACAGAGATGGAGTGACTGATGGACTCCACCATGCTGGTTCCCTCTGAGAAGGTCACCGTCTGCTCCTTGGTGAAGTCTACTGTCCCTGGGCTAAGGATGGGCACTTTGGCCTTCATGGTGGAGATGGAGCCATTACGTGTCTCTCTGCCAATGTCCCAGGTCTTCGCCACTGTGCTGGTCTTTTCCAGTGTTACCGTCTTCTCCACGTTTCTGCACTCCAGGTTGGTGACCTTGGCAAGCTTCAAGGCCTCTGGAGGATGGTGGAACAGCTCCATCTGGTCGATGCCATACTCCACATGAGAGATGTGCTGGCTGTAGCTCTCTCTGTTGATAGCGAGAACCTGGTAGCTCTTGTACCAGTACTCATCACCCTCCCAGGGAAGGAAGAAGGCCTTGTGTTGGGTCACCACTTTGCCAAGACCGTACTTGTTTTTGCCAACGTAGATGTCTGAATTGGGGCAGGTTTTGATGGCATACTGGGGGACTGCCCCGTACGAATCTTCAACCCACTGCAGGAACTCAAAGTGGTCAACATTGACCAACACTTCAAACTTGGAGGACACATACTCTTTGTCAGCGTACGGATACTGGCAGAAGTTGCCTTTGCTGGGAGTGTAGAAGCCGGCCTCACAGTTGACTTTGCACACGTAGTCTGTGCGTTCGGTGTACCCATTGAAGATGGCGAGAGCGCCGTTTGGGAGGGAGCCGTTCCACGTGACCCACTTGAGGTTGGTGTGTTCAGCAAACATGGGGAAAGAGTGTGAGGTGGTTTCACTTTCTGGGATCTCTCTCAGTGTAGGAGGTTTGATGACTTCCCGGGAGGGGACAACATCTTCCAGTGTGGGGTTAAGCCATGGCTCTACATGACAAGGCAGAAAGAAACTAGAATTTGTTTTTGTTTTTCAGGAGAGAGTACATTTACTTGAAAAAATTTGAGAGTACAGGACAAAACAATATATGCAGTATTGTGCATAGGTTTTAGGCATGTGTGGAAAAATGCTGTAAAATAGAAATGCTTTCAAAAATAGATATGATAATTAATTATATTTAGCAATCAACAAAACGCAAAGTGGGTGAACAGAAGAAAAATAAAAATCAAATCAATATTTGCTGTGACCACCCTTTGCCTTCAAAACAGTATCAATTTTTTTTTGGCACACTTGCACAAAGTCATACACCTCGGCTAGACTGAGTACAGCAACTTGACACAAGGTAGTTATACAGCATCAACAAGGTCTCTCCCACTCAGAAATTTCAAAGCAGACAGGGGTTTTCAGATGTGCTGTCCAACCTTCTGAGGAAGCACAAAGAAACGGGCAACGTTGAGGACTGTAGACATAGTGGTCTGCCACAGAAACTTAGCTTGCAGCATATGAAAGACAGATCATGTTTACTTCGGAAGACATGGAAACAAAGCCAACTCAACTATGCACAAAATAACAGGAACTGGGGTGCAGTAAAATGGCAGAAGGTGCTCTGGACTGATGAGTCAAAATTTGAAATAATTGTCTGTAGCAGAAGACCGAAGTGCTGGAGACCGGTACAAGAATGAATGTCTGCAGCCTACAGTGAAGCATGCTGGAGGTTACTTGCTAGTTTGGGGATGCATTTCTGAAAATGGATTTGATGAATTGCTCAGAATGAACGGTCTGCTCAGTGCAGAGAACTACAGGCAGATACGTATCCATATCACAGTACCATCATGGAGGCATCTGATTGGCTCAAATTTATTTTGCTTCATGACAAAGGTCCCAAACATACAGTGAAAGTCATTAAGAACTATCTTCAGCTTAAAGAAGAACAAGGAGTCCTGGAAGTGATGGTATGGCACCCACAGAGCCCTTATCTCAGCATCATTGAATATGTCTGGGATTACTTGAAGAGACAGAAGCAACTGAGGCTGCCTAACTCTACAGAAGGACTGTGGGGAGTTCTTCTACCTGCCGAGTTTCTTCAAGAACTTTGTGCAGTGTACTTTTAATTCATGCTGTTTATGCTGAATTTATGCTGTTTTGAAGGCAACGGGTGGTCACACCAAATACTGATTGGGTTACATTTTTCCTCTGTTCACTCACTTTGCATTTTGTTAATTGATAAATATAATCTATCAACATGTCTATTTTTGCAAACATTCTTACTTTACAGCGTTGTTATCACACCTGCCATAAAATTCTGCACAGTACCGTATAATTAAAAATATAATTACCCTAACTAATGTAATCTTAAAACATCACTTACTAGATAGCATATATTGAAATTTAACTGTGTATTTGAGTGACTATTATGATGTGACTCACTGCTGGGTTTTTCTTGCCCATCCTGCAGCTGGGAGACGTAGAGCAGCGTCTCAGACTGCAGCGCTGGGCTGCAGAGCTGCAGCACTGCCAAGACAACAGTGACACACCACTTCATCTGGACACATGGAATACACAAAAAGCATGTCAGTATCAGTGGGAGTTAAGTTTGAAACAAACAAGCAATGTAATACCAACCCAACACTCAAACCTAGCCCCCCCCCCTTTTGGCACAAAAAACTTCCTAATAAATAATTTTATGTTTAGTTAAGTTTAAGAGTTAGGGTAGTGTGACTTTTGGTGCGATAAACATACAGCAGAAAGCTGATTCTATCTCTGATATTGCACTTTCTACTGGCTGTCTATAGAGCTCAGTAATTATTAGTCACTGTGTCATCCTCCCTTAGAAAGAAGTTTGAAAATTACTTAATAGACATAGACATAAAAGACCATTAACAACTATCGAGTTTCTGTTTAATAACAGATGAAAAACACATTTTTAGAAGAACTTTACAACATGAGTTTATGTCAAACAGCCTGCATTTACAGCTGAGAGATATTCTAAAATTTTACATAAAATTGTGCCCCAGGTTCCTCGGAAATATTGTTAAAATTAGGATCACACCAATCACTAAAATGCAAAACATTAAAGGAAATTAGTGTGATACTATAAAGTACATGCTGCAAAGATTGAATGAGTTTCACTTTTAATTGGAGATGATTATTTTAAGAGCATTCTCAAGAAATGATTGCTGAATACCCTTTCTAGTAAACAATAATAATAATAGTGTGTAATAGATTTCAGATTCAAATAGTTTAGATCAATTTGTTGCTGATTCGGATTGTCAATCAATTTCACACATTGTCGGGTAAAAAAAACAGTGAAATTATGTAGAATGTTGTAAATGAGGAAAATTAGCCCTAACCAGCACCAGATACAGAGACGTAGTTTTTACCTCGACAGGTTCCTTCTGCAGTGACACTGGCTGCAGTATGTGCTGAGTTTTAAAACCTCCCTGCAGACTTATTGCCCGCAATAAACAGGAGCGAGCTGCAGCAGCTTCTCACCCGTTGACCCAGTGTTTACAGTATCCTGCTGCTCAGTTTAATTCTGTGTTAGTGTTAAAGGACAGACTCAAAGCAGAACAAAGCTTCAGAAATTAAACATTCCAATTAACATGTTTGAAACTCACATAAGGGAGGTAGAAAGGTTGACTGAGCATGTTTGGGTTTCTTCAACAACAGCCTGTTTCACTCTAGTATTCTCATTGGGAGCTGACCAGTACAACCACTATCCTTATATTTCAGTTTTCTTTAACAAATACAAATATAGTATTTGCGGGCTGGCTAGTGCACATTACCCTCATAAATTATATGTTATTGCCTCTCTAAACCCATTCAGCTATGGTACAATGGTACTGGAAACTGTTAATTTTGAGGGATCCGATGTTGAAGTCAGACTCCAGGTTGTAGGATTTCTTAGAATCTTCACCTCAACTTATCTAAGTTTTAGTTATACAAACTAGGCTTGCTGAACATACACACTAAAGAAGTAAATTAGTGTTTTTAGATGATAATCTTTATGGTCTTGTCTTACTTTTGTTTTAACAGCCAGTTGTCTTTGTTCTGACCTTGACTCATCTACATCTGCAGCCCTGGAGGAGTGTAAAAAGAGTATTCATGCTGATAATGATAACAGGATTCTTTATTGATCTGTGCTTAGGAAAAAGCACTACTCCCTCCTCTTTCTGTGAATTACTCTTTGATGAGACTGTTAAAAGTGCTTCATAAATAAATTTGCCTGGATTTAACGTCCCGTATCTAGTGAGCGATAGAGGATTGCATGATGTCCAAAGTGCTTTGGCGCTCTTTCTCCATTGATGACAAGATAATGTATGTTAAGATAAGGTAAGGCTGGGAACAGAGTGATTAGATGCCCTGTAATAGTGGGTGATTGATTAAGAAGGTCCTTGTTGCTTATGTTGCTGGCTCCCAAGATTAAACCAGAATAGAAGCTGCTCAACATGGACATTGTTCTGCACGCACAGTCCTAGCATAATTGAAAATTGCTGATGTCATGGCCATCTGTGTGCCCTTGAAACCCTTGAGACAGAAAGTTATTATCAGTTTTTTTATTTCATTCTGAATGAGGACTCTGTGTGAAACAAGGCTGTGTAAAGGTCATTTACATTAACAAAACTGCACTGTCACTGCCTTCAGCTGCTTCTGCATTCAGCTGAGTGTGAATGCTTGTAAAAACTTCAGTGTATTATTCTGATCTATATAGTGAGTATAATATGTAGTGACTCAGTCCGCTTCACAGTTCATGTTGTTCTCTCTGTCCATCTTAATTTGACAAAATGGAAGGTGATTGGATATGTGAAACAAGAGAAATCCCATACTGTATTTGTTGTCAAAGCTGAATGAGGAAAACTTTGTGTGTTGAAAAGCAAACTGTATTTCATGTCTTTATTAATTCACTGCTCAAGTATTTTGTCCAACATGAGGTGAACCACAAAAACAATATAATATATAATACATTAGAATAAGCTTAATGCTAAATGCTAACTCTTGAAAGCACAATGTGTACCATGAGATGTATGATTAATGGGTTAAAAGCAAAAGCATAAAAGTAGGTCTTGAGCTATTTCTTAAAACTACATAGAGGAAGCTTCTCTTATTTGTAATGGGAATTTGTTCTAAGCCCTTGGTGCATGAAACCAGAACACTGCTTCACCAAACTTTTTACTGTTCATTTTTGTTACATTAAGCAAAGCAGCACCAAAGGGCCTGAGAGAGCGAGTTGGAATGTAATCAGATAAAATGATGGATATATAAGAAGGTGCTAAACCATGGTGTACTTTGAAAACAAGTGAAACAACCTTAAAATCAATTCTAAATGCTACGGGAAGCCAGAGCAGAGAAGCTAGAACTGGAGTGATGTGTTTTCTCATTCCAGTTTTAGTTAAAACTCTTGCTGCCTATTAGTTTTAGCCTATTGATATAATTTTTTGGTAGACCAGTAAATAGAGCATTACAATAATCCAATTGTGAAAAAACAAAAGCATGCAACTTTTTGCGATCTTCCAAGTGGAGGAGGGGCCTAACTCTGGCAATGGTTCTTAAATAAAAAAGTGCCCTTTGTAACAATGTTAAAATGTGATTTAAAATCCAACTCAGAGTTAATCAGGACACCCAGGTTTTTGACAACACTCTTTTTCTGTACAGCCTGCTATGTCGATCTATTAGAAATATTTTTTTTGTGTGTGTCTTAGTGCAAAATATTTGAATTTCTGTCTCATTCAGTTTTTCTGTAAATTTCCACTCATTCAATTCTCAATTGAGAGCACTGGGGTTGTCTGGCACAACAGATAAATAAAACTGTGTGTCGTCTGTATAAAAGTGAAAATTCACTCTATGATCACAGGTAATTTTTCCAAGTGGCAGCATGCACAGACAAAACACTGAGGGTCTAAATATGGAACCCTGTAGAATTCCTGAAAGGATATCGTGTTTATCTGAGACATGATCAGCAAGACTGACCAAATAACTTCTGCCAGTCAGATATGAAATCGTGATAGTGCCAGAGATACAAACCCAGTTCTCAAGGCAATCCAGAAAAATATTGTAGTCAACTGTATCAAAGCTGTCAGATCAATGAATATGAGGATGGAAACATGTTTATAATGAGAGCTGACCCTGAGGTCATTGACAACCCCTAAGTGTTGTTTCTGTGCTGTCCCTTTCTAAAACCAGACTGACATTTACTGTATCTTGTTCTCTTGTAAAATCATGTATTTAATTGTTTATGCACTACCTTTTCCATAATTAGAACAACGATAGCTAAGGTTAATGAGGATGTCATTTTTGCAGGTCATACACCAAAGTGCTGGATAAATTCATATCTTGACTTGATGATGGTGCCATATAACAAGTCAGAGGATCACCAAAGTCATAACAGTTCATCCTGAGGGAAATTAGGGAAAATCCTAGTTAGATTTAAATCTTGACCAAAGTATTGGACCGACCATCCCTAGAGCCATGCAGATCTGACCTTGGGGAATATACTGAGAATGAAACATGGATTTAAATATATGTATATGTATTATAGTAGTATTTATACCATCAGACACATGCATGCTTGGAAAGAATACCCATGGAAAATAATTAATAGATATTTCCCAACTCCAAAGGATGTAGTGAAAAACAACCTGATAAAATAAATAATGTTTTGGAGATTTTATTTCAAATGAATTGCAATAGTTTGAATTGTAAAATTACTTAGTCCACCTTCCTCAGGAGAACAAGGAAGTGAATACATTTTATTTTCCTATGGGCAAGTAAAACCCTAAGTTTGTTTAGGTCTTCATAAATTCTAATGCAATTGGTTAATATGTTTGGTTTGTCAGTGGTAAAACTAATAATTATTCAGATCTTCTCTAAATTATTATTACAACAAACTAAAATGTTTCAATTAGTAAAATTGAAAATTCTGCACTCAAAATTCCATTCCAATTTAAGTACTAGGTTTTAAAAAAGTTCCTTTCAGAGCATCAAATTACGTATAATTTAGTATACATTGTTTATTTTTTATGGAAAATGTTTATCTGCAAGGTAATCAGTAGTAGTCCAGCTGTCAGATCAAACTCAAAATGTACGTAAGTGCAGCACTGAGCAAATGTGCTCTGATGTGTGGTCTGATATGTTGTGAATGGAAAATCAGTTTCATGTGCTGGTAAAGAGGAGGGAAGCTTAGTGGAAGTTAAGAAAAAGTTAAAGTGCCAAATGATTTTATTTTAATATGTATTTTGAACATGTAAAGTTGTCTGTTAGATACCAGTCGACTGAAAAGATATTTTCTATTTCCCACACAATATGAGCGTGGCATTATTTTTATTATGACACATTATTTGCATTCAATATCATAAAAATCAGATGTTGCTTAGAAAATATCTGCATTGTGTTTTCAGTCTATTAGGGACAAGGCTTGGCGTCAGCCACAGGTTCACAGCGGTCCACCACAGCACGGACTTCTCCGATCTGGACTCCATCATATGTCCCCATTATGGACGTCCACTGGGTCTCTCCATTGCGGTAGGTGCGGCCAAGACGAGCTGTGTAGGGGATGTCGGCTTTGATCTTGCGTCCCTCCATACGAACTTTGCAGTAGTGGTTTGGTGGGACAGTTAGCTCCACAGACACGGAGTGACTGAGGGACTCCACAATGGTGGTTCCCCTGGAGAACTGGAGTGTTTTCTCGCCACTTAGCTCAATGCCCCCGGAGCCGATGAGGGGGATTTTAGCTGTAATGCTGGCTGTGATACCGAGCATGGTGGATCGGCCTATGTTCCAGGTGGTCTCCACCTCTGAGGTCTTTGAGATGGTGACTGTCTTCACCACGGCCTGGCACTCATTGTTGGTGACCCCAGAGATGCGCATGGTCTCAGGAGGATACTGGAAGATGGCAACCTCATCAATTGCGTACTTGACATCAGTTATGGTCTGGGAGTAGGCATCCCTGTTGATGGTCAGGACCTGGTACTTCTTGTACCAATACTCATCACCTTCCCAAGGCAGGAAGAAAGCTTCAAACTGAGGGACAACCTTTCCGAGACCGTACTTGTTCTTTCCAACATAGATGCCTACACCTGGGCAGGTCTTGACTGAATATTGGGGCACTGAACCATAGGAACCTTCTTTCCACTCCAAAAACTCAAAGTTGTCTTTGTTGGCCAGGACCTCAAATTCGGGGGCGTAGTACTCACGGTCTCCATAAGGGTAGCGGCAGTATGGGCCCAGGTTAGGGTTGTAAAAGCCAGCCTCGCACTTGTACTTGCAGACGTAATCGGTGCGCTCAGTGTAGCCATTGTAGATTGCAACGGCTCCGTTGGGCAGAGAGCCATCCCAGGTCAGCCACTCCAGGTTAACGTTATCACCAAACATGAACGAGGATGGTAGATCCTGCTGCTGTTCCAGGTCAGCAGGAGTCAGAGGGCCTGACACCACTTTACCAGTGGGTTCAGGCACTAGGTCCTCCAGCTCTGGGTTAAGTAAGGAAACTATGTAAAAGAGACAGACAGACAGAAATTTAACATCTTAAACCACACTGCACATCAAGTGCAATCTAGTCTGGAAAACCTCTGCTTCAGAAACTATTTACCCTGCATGGTATAACCTACAGGTGTAACATAAAGCTAATATCTGTATCTGTAGCTTATTATGTCACAAACATGAAATATATAAAATGTTTACCTTTTCTGTGCAGTGAGCTCTTCTTCACGATGTCCTGCAGACTGGCTGAGGACAGAGCCAGCAGGGCCAGCAGCAACAGCACGGAGAGCTTCATCTGAAACACAGAAAACTATGTTAATGGTTTGTTCTGACAAACAATATTAATTTTTGACATTAGAGTGGATCACTCCATTTCCTTCAGGTTGAACATCAGAGAAAAAAACAAAATCATCAAAATACCAAATGGGCCCACATCTTTTAGGACACAATCATCCATCCATCCATCATCAACTGCTCATCCTGCTTACAGGATCGAGGACATAAGACTAAAGGCAAGGTACACCCTGGACAGGTCGCCAGTCCATCGCAGGGCCACATATAGACACACAACCAGTCTATTTAGGGTCAATCAATGGGGGGTTGCATGTCTTTGGATGGTGGGAGGAAGAGAGAACCCACGCAGTTAGAGGGATAACATGCAAACTCCACACAGAAAGGCCGGGGCAATGGGGGTTTGAACGCGCGACCGTCTTGCTGTGAGGCAGCAGCACTAACCACTTTACCAACGTACCACCCAGGACGCAATCAATATTTTGCAATTGCAAGAATTCTCTAGTTATTTCAACATGTTACACGTTATCTACAGCCTCTATCTCTTTTACAACATACATCAGAAGAAATCAGTGAAAACAATACTCTGAAAAGATAATCACATACCAAAGGTATTAAAGGAGTTACTCTCTGTGTGTGTATGTTAAGTCACATTCCTTTTTTTTAGATTCATATATAATTATTTTTTATCTAGAAATTTTATACTTTAAAAGTCTTTTTTCTAATCCTTGTTTTTGACACTATTCTTTTGCCACAACCTTAGGAGCATGCCACTTTACATTTCACTACAGATATTACTTATATATGTGGAAAAATAAATAATGAATACTCTGAATGTAATAGAAATATATAATGAGAATAATAACTTCTGCTAATAACTTCAGTAAAAGTAGGTGTTTTTTAAAAAATGGTTTAGAAAAAAAATACATTTTTATTATGAATTATTATTTGTTGTTAATGATAATTATTCCTAATTGAATTAGGGGTTAAAATTAGGAAGTGTGTAGTAGAGCATGCATTTAACTTTAATTTACTATGATGTAAGAGACAGCAGATTTTCTCTATGAGACATTTGATAAAGCCAAGTCTTAGCTTGAAAACTGGAAATATTAAATTATACAAGAATAGTACTATAATCACTTCATTCCATTTGATTACTAGAGATTATTGAAGATTGAAGGTGAAAGGTGAAAAGAGACTAGCACTCACCCTTACAGTTGATCCCCACTGAGTCAACAGCCAGTCATCTCCAGGTTTATATATACTGGTTTATGACCGAAATAAAGCAGACTGTGCACTTTAGTTCTGCTTGCCATCAATTACAGTAGTTGGTGCAGTGGATTTGTTAACAGTTGAGGAGGACTGATAGTTTTCTTGTTTTGTCTTTCTCAGACTAAAATGGGACAAATTTTTCCTTAAAAGTTACTTCTTCATTTCTGTTAGTTTGTGTATTCCTTTCAATTCAAAAATGTATTCAGGGATGGCAAAAGATACATCAAAATGTATTTTAAAATAAAATACCAAATACCCTAATTTTAAGTGTATCAAAATGAGTTGACAAACTGCTGTTAAATGGTTAAACATTGGTTGAACATTGGTTGTTATGAATAAATCAGGGAGTGTATTTGTAAAATAAAGGGCTTGTGGTGGAAACCTGGCTGGTTTGAATCAGGTTTGGAACATCAGGACAGGTGTCAAGGAACCACTGCTAATATTGATTGGCTGATTGGTTGCATAAAACCATTTTAAGTCTGGACTTGCAATATCTTCAATATCTTAACCTTAAAATGTTCACTTCATTATTTAACATTTTCTCCTTATCTCGGTCGTATACTTAATAAATCCCTTAATATTAGTTAAACCAATGCACAAAAGACCTTAGCAACCAAAGTATGGAAAAATCACAAGGCACCTCCGACTCTAGCTTCACACATAATGCTGGAAACTTAGGTAAACTCCCACTGCAACGTTACAGTAATATTTTTTATCAGCTGAACTAACCCATGCTGGTTATATGATAACGTTACATTCGCTGCATTTAGCCGAGCGTGCTATCATTGTTAGCTTGGCTGCTGCTTTTCAGTAACTATCCTTATTATCTGTGTATCTTTCATGGGAGGCTCAGCAGTGTGGGCAGAGCTAAATATATAATGAAATGGTTTATGGAGCTGGACTGAAGATTATAATGAGATTGTTGCCACACTTTAAAACAGTAAGACTGCAGTAAGTAACTTTACTGTAACGTTAGTAGATGGTTCTTCCTCTGTGCTGTTGTTACTGTGGGTCAAGTTAGTTACAGTGACTGAGATGGTGGAGAAGGTGTGTACCTCAGTAGGCCCTTTCAGTTAAACAAAAATAAATTGGTGAAACGACAATAAATCTACATTTAACGTTACAAAGCTAATAGCGACGGGTCCAAGCTAATGTAGCATTAGCTGGCTGCTCTGCCTACATCACTATAGGCGAGTAAACAAATTGCTCTGTTACATCCTTTCTCGCAACACTTTGGTCACACTGCTGCTCGCCTCGGCAAGCTTTACTCTGTGTGTGTGACTAAATGTCGTTAGCTGCGGAGTTGTCACTGTAGTCTGAGAGAGGCTCGGGAGCGAGAACAGAGCTACATCCTGACCCGGTGTCCTCACATAAGAAGCAGGATAGTGGCTTTTGCTAGCAACAAGAGAGAACAGGCGTGTGCTTTATTTCTAAGTGAGGTTAGAGCCCATTGACAAGAAGGAAGTAAAAATTTGATTTATTAATAGGGATTTAATTGAAAAACTACATATAGCCCCTTATACTCCAGTGTCAGCTGTTGTTGACCTTATAACTACTAGCAAGCTAAACTTATGCTGATTTGGCTTTAGCAGTGCTAATGTTAGCTAGTTAGGAACATAAGAAACCTAACAGCTGACAGGCTACAGCACTCATTATGCATGCCAGTATGCATTTAACACATTACACCATCATGTGGAATTGTCAGGGACCAAGCAGTTAAGCAAAGAGGAAAACAGGAGTTTTTTTGAAAAACAGGGTTTTTTTTATTTACCCTCAAAAAAGATTAAACAATACAAATCAGAAAACTTATCTAGGCCTATAAAAGAGGTCAACAAAACATAACTATACCCAAAACAGCAAACAAAACAGGTTATGAACTGAACAAACTGAACTAACTGAATGAAACACAAGGGAACATATATAGTGGCTTGGCCAAACCAAATTATACACAAGGGGAAAACAAAATGGACAACAAATAACACAACTACAGAGTAAAACAAACTAAACCCAAAATCCCCCTCCCACAAGGCAGCACATGGTACGGCTTGATTGGAAGGCCACCGGATATAGTCTTTCTCGTTTGCCACGCCTTTTTCCCACCAGGCCAGAGCTCTCCGACATGGTAACAAAAAAAAGAAAGTGATTAATAGAACAGAAAATGTTTGCATAGCCTTACAATGTAAAAATGTGTGCACTCCATTTGAACAGTGTATGGCTAAAATAAATAAATGTAAATTATACCTGAAATAAACTATGTGATCTGTGTTTTGAGTTTATAAATTGTTTGGGGTGTGGCTAACTGCAAAATAACTTAACTTGTGTATTAAAAATATTGGTGGTGTGTGGTATTACCATAGT
>JAPMOB010205456.1:0-10401 GCA_029875015.1 Lepomis gibbosus
GCATAGATCGTCAGAACACCGGCAACAGTTCAACGTTTAGTCCTGATGGTAAGATGTGGAACAATGATGTTGTGTGGTTGAGGACTGATAATAACTTATACCATCTGCTAGGTTACGGTCGCAGTCTGAAGGCTTTGATTTGGATCACACAAACTTGTTTCTTATGACCCGCCCTTCTCTGCTTCTGATTGGCTAGTAGTCCTTACTTGGAACTGCGCATGTGCAAGTTCCCATGTGCAACTCCAACAAAGATTTTGTACAAGTAAGATGCATCACTCTGTAGCGCAAGAGCGGCGGGTACAACTCATAGGGTGAAAAGAGGAGCTGCAGCAATGAGCAGTATGAGAAAAATATGGTGTTTTTTGAAAATGAAACCATGTAAACCTGTTCTGGTACAACCCCTAATTAAGATTTTGAACCTGAAAATGAGCATAATACCACCTCTTTAACAGTTAAAATACAATACAAATAATGGATATAAATGTTGACAGATCAATACTTTTATATACAAGTATTTACAAGTATAAATATACTTTTTTTTCTATATTGAAGCTAAACTGTGGCTAAATGTACTACAGGAATGTTTGCAAATTTAACTACCATAGTACCATGCAATATTTCAGTGACATGCACATAATAACAGTAATGTACTGGGTTTGAATCAGGTATAAAAGCCTTTCCACATGCTATTCCACCTCTCTCTTTCTAATTATTTCTGGCTTCTGTCCTCTTTGAGCTATTTAATAAAATAAAACAAAACAAATGCATTTTCTTGTAACTTTGATAGGATGTAAGTAAAAAATGGACCATGAAATTCACAATTTTGTCATGAATCTTTCTTCAGTTTATATTTGGATCACAGATTGTGTCAGGGCGAAAGTTAAGCATGTACTACTTACTGCACACTGGCAAAATGTCCTCACATATCTAACACATTTATTTCATACATTAAATGTGTGTGCACATTTTCGGTCTCTTATGTGCATGTCTTCTTTCAGTTGGCTGCAAGCTATCTCATTCATCACACAGCTTAACTCCATATCTAACATTGTTCATTTGAAAAAAAACATCCCTCAGAGCAAACTTAAGTTGTTTTTTTCCTGGAGAGAAATGATAGTCCATCTAAATAGAGTGAACCCAAGCTTTCATTATGATTTGAGATAAGCAGGCGGCTGAACCTATAATGTAGTTTTGAGTTACAATGTGGGGGATGGGGGGCTGTGGGAGCATTGTAAATAGCCTAGTAAATCACTAATATGTACTGCACACTTTTCACAGTCTGCTACAGCAGATAGCACTATATTGGCAAAGTTGATTTAGCCTTAGGCCAGATATACATCCATTATCAATGGCACTGCTACTGTAGGGCTTAATGGACTTAGAGGTTGCAGATTTTTTCACTGCAACTTGTGAGGCAAATATAGACTGAAAAGTGAAAACAGTGAAGCATATTTAGGTGCATAATCCACTAGAAAGCTACTACACTGGACCTCTACCACTGTTTGTTAAGAGAAACTAACTCTACATATATATGTAGTCTCACACATTCAAATGAGACAGACTAAGTCAAAATTAAATTAAATTAATAATTAAAGGAATAAAAAACATTATTTAATTACATCCAATAATTCAAACAATTATTCAGTCTACCAGAAAATGTATATCAATGAGTCAGATGGACAGCCATCCTTGAAATACAATTTACAAAGATGAATTATGCCTCAGGCTTTGATGCATCTTAAAAATACTATGAACACAAGAAAAAAATATCAATATAAAGCTTAGCCATTCACCAACAGAAGACAAGGGCTTCTTAACAAAAATCCCATCTCCAATGATATAAGGATGTAGATAAAGAGCAGGAACATGGTCATAAAATGCCTTTTAAACGTAGAATTTAAACAAATCCAGACAACTACACTTCTTTCTTTCATTTTAACGGGGAATCTGATCCCTTAACAGTTCCTGTGAAGCTCTCTAATCTTGTCCAGCTCCTACTGTGTGTTTAAAGGCAGGTGATAATGTCAGTCCAACAGTCTTTGTTTGGAGCAGTTATCCACCTGACTTCCTTTCTGGCGGGGAAGTGAGCTGTCAGATCTGATCATCTTCATGATGTTCCTTCTCTCTGAGGTCTCTGCTGGCCTGGCTGTGACCCTGACCAAGGGGTCAAAAGTCGCATGTTTCCCACCATTTCTCTGCACTGCAACCATGCAGCCGTCAAGTTTTACAGTGAGTGTGTGCATGTGGAGTAGAGTGAAACCCAATTTCACTGTAGGAGTTAGGGATATGACTGGGGCTGTAAGGCCAAGGTGAAAACAAGATTTTATGGAAAATATGTCTCCAGTTAAAAGAGATTCACTTTTCCAACCTGTGAACTCACGCAGGAAGCACGGCTGGTTTTCAACTAAAGCTTGCCTGCCATGTCATTGTATGGTTGGTAAACTTGCCATTATGATATAATGAGTGTCCTTGGTCTGTGAGTTTTCAACAAGTGCAGTGTTTCTCCTACCATTGTTTTAAGGAGGTGGCTTGCCCTCACGTGATCCCCACCCAACCCTCAAAGGAGTGGAACTAACTGTAGGCTACAACTCGGAATATCATGGAATCTAGCAAAATGTTGATCTAATTTATAAAAATCAGGATTTTCACTTGCATTATAAGCATTTTTGGCCACAGCGCTTAAGCCAAACGAACAGAAAAACTATGCTGTTGTGTTTTGGTGTTTACTGGCTGCTTCTGTCCTCTCTAGCAGTGTTAAAATGAGGGCGGGGCTTTTCCTTTACACATGCACACTCACCACTTCAAACTCTCAGAAGTGCCACTGCATTGGCAGATGCAAGATGCAAGCACGTTGTAGATTTCGTGGCTGTGTGGGCTGTGTTAGATATGTGTCGGTCAGGCTTTGTAAACAAGGAGAAGCGCTGTCCATGATAGAGTAGCCTCCGTCAGACCCTCCGTCAGACCCACTTATACCGAGTGTTCAGCAGTATATGGAGGTATGGTAGCCTAAAAACCTGTTTAATAGAGGAGAATTCATGACATATACTGCAACAATGCATTCTTTGCAAATTGTCTCTTATTAAATAGTATTATAGTATTTTCATTTCGTACTGCTGCAATACATTTATTGTGACTTGTCCCCATAAATAACATCACATATGTTTTACTATGTAATATTTTCCTATTGAATTGTTGACATTTTACTCACCACCACGTGATTATGCGCTGTTCCTGAAGACAAAATGTGCTTCAATTGTAAAACACAAAATTCATAAAAATTTAAATGGAAAATATAGAATTTGAAAAAAAAATTAAAACCAAATTCATAGGGCCCTATCCATGGCCTCGTTGCCCGATATCGGTAACTGTAGCAAGCGCCATCAGAATGCAGTAAATTTAGCGATAAAATCTGTGCACTGCTTTATGACAACACGATGTATCCGTAACACGCCCGGTCTGTGACACTACTAGTTCCAGGGGTCCACCACCCCCCTTGAAATAAATCCTACAGGAAACACTGCATGTGGCTCTTTAAGATTGAAGACACCTGCAGTAAAATCATCACAAATAACATATACAAATAAAGTAATATGTTGAGTTTAACAGTTCATACAGGTGTATGTTTTTTTTTCACCTTACAATATTAATCGTGAAAGATGTGGGAAAAAACATAAATAAATATCCAGCAAAAGATTTACAAACAATGTGAGCAAATAGGAATTAACTGGCAGTCAAAAGCTCATATCTTGTCATTGACTATGTTTGGGCACTTTCAGACTGCATAAAACAGCCATTAGAGACATTAAGTTAATTCACCTCATAATAGATAATCACATTAAGCTGTCGAAGAGTCCTGATACCATGACCATATACGCTAGAAGCTGTGATATCTACGTTATTTATTTTGATTTTGGTAATAGTGCTCTCTATGCTTTCAACTGTGGTCGCTTCATTGCATCATTTAAGTTTAATGTGCTTCCATAGCATTTGAGTTTATTACCAATGTTGTATAATTACAAGTCTTTCTATATTAGCTTTCTCTTCTTTCTGTAAATTCTTATAATATTGCCTCTCTTTCTACTCCACTATCCCCTCACAAACAATATAAATGCCATCTCTTTCAAGCATTTCGCTTACTCCTCCCTCTGTGCCTTCCTTCCTTCCTTTCTTTCTTCTCCTCTTACGATGTCTTCATCCTTTTCTCCCCTCCCTCCATTCGTACTCCAGCTAAACAGTCTAGCAAGTGTGCATTTCACTCCATCAGGATCTCCAGCTAAGTAAGTTAATCTGGTGAGAAGCCATAAAAGCGTTGTTTATGAACATAGGAGTAAGTGCATTGTTGGCAAGATAAACCACTCTGATTTATTTTAAGGAGATCTTGGGGAGTAATACAATGAGGAGAAAAACTGCTCTCTCTATTGCACTATATGCAGATGTCTGTCTGCCTTTCATCCTCTCCTCATTATTTGTTTTTCCTCTGCATCATCTATCTCTCTCGCTCTCTCCCTTCATCTCCCCCTCTCTCATTTTCTGTGCAAAAACACAGCTTCTCTCATTCTGTCTCATACTTTGTCCGTCATCCTGAGTTGCACACTCTATCAGAGATGTAATGCTTTAACTATGTCGTATATTTTGCCTCCTACCTGACTGTTTATGGCCACTTCAATTCATCTGCAGGAAGGGGGTCTTTCTTTGGAAATATGCTGTGCAACAGAATGGGTTGTACAGAACTACCCTGGTCCAAGAAAAGCTTTTTTTCACAGCTGCACTATTGTTTTATTTATGCAACTAAAAGGCTGCCTGGCAGCTATCTGACTTCACACGTGTTGCACAGGTGCTAAAGTCAAGATACTTTATAGATTGAGGAGAATATATGAGGAGAACATATCCTGGTGTCCATCAATCCAGCTTTAGCGGGGATTGAGCAGGTTGCACCAGGTACAGGTGAGACAATGAAATACAAACTATTATGTCCAGATGAAGTAACAGATTAATGTGTTTAAAGTCTTATCTGACACCAAAACACATGGTTTGTCATACTCACAGACAGAATTCTATAACTGTGAAAGCTATCACGGTGGCAATTATTTCTTTCATCACACAGGGATCAAAATGGTCTGAATCTGGTCTAAGATTATACATTTGCAAATACAGACAGAAAGTGTAGAAGCTGAAAGGTCTCTTTGTTAAAAAGAGACCACACGTAGCTTTGATGATTTACCTCATTAACTGCCACACTATAAATAGCTTTCACATTTGGTAAAGCCATTTGATAAAGACATTTGTCATTTATTTGTCAAAGGTTTGTTACGACTGAGTGACAATGTTTTATTTCATTCCGTTTGATTTGAATTTTCTAATGATGATTTCTGTGCTGATGAAGATATTACCACAGCTCTAAGATGGTCTTTGGTCAGCAATTTGCAATAATGGGCTCATGCAGAATTATGGTGTGATATATTTCAAAGACAGAAAATATAAATCATGATGCGCACTCAATGTAAGGAACTACAAAGCAAGTAGTTGTAGGATTTTAATTTAGATCGATTGAGATCGGAATACAATCCAAGCTGACTATGTTTCTATTGGCAAGGTGCACATAATTAAATAAAAATAATAAATCATAAAAATCAATTTATATCATAATTGTCAAGTGAAAGAGGCCACATTAGTCCTCTACAAAGGACTGTACTTAAAAGGAATCAGGGAAGCATAAAATACATAGACAAGAAGGCTAAGGATATCATGACAGAGGGGATGAAGAGGAAGGGTGGCGAATAAGAGAGGAGTGAGTCATGTAAGCTGATAGGAGAGCAAAGGTGAAAAATTAGAGATGAGACAGAAAGGTAAGGGGGAGTGATGGACAAAAGGTACAAAAATGGGCGATAAAAGAACAGATTGGAGAGAAAACAGAGAGAGTGGAGGTGAGTGATGAGAATAGAGTGACAGACATTAGGAGGAGAAAGACAGTGTGGAGGCAAAGAATGGGATAAGAAGGACAGAGACGAGAGGTGGGGAAAAAAAGAGAACACCGGGGGCAAGGAAAGTTCGAGAGAACAAGGGAGGTGTTGGATTGAGAGGACAAGAGTGACAAAAGTAGCAGGTAATGAGAGACAGATGGAGGAAGTGATGTGAAGGGAAGGAATGGAGAGACGGAACAAGGAAGGGAATTACAGGGGTGATGAGAGACAGATGGACCTGTGTGATGGATGGAGAGGTGGTGAGGATGAAGTGATACAGTGTTGAGATGATAGTAGCAAGTCTCAGTCTTGGCTGTTTTCTTTAACAAAGGATTTGTCTGTGTGTGAGAGAGAGAGAGAGAGAGAGAGAGAGAGAGAGAGAGAGTGTGTTTGAGGGGAGCAAGAGAAGTTGAACGTTGATCTCATTAACATGCTTGGACTGACCTGGCTACCCGGACATGCCAAAGCGTGCGCGCACAGGGCAGCAGCACAAATATGGACATCTTGTACTCCTTCTGGTACAATAAAACACAAGATCAGAGCAAATTAAATCAGCAGTATTGGACATGCAGTACACCAATAAAGCACATAAACACACAGAGAAGAAAGCATACACAGAAGAAAAAAAACACCAACAGATGAGAGACAGTTATCTTATGGTAATTTTCCCCATATTTTCCTTGTAATGTCAAGGATGAATAACATATTCAAGACAGATGTGGTGGCTTGTTAGTGGAAGTTTTTATTGTTAGAAAAAAATCAGTTTTAGCACGCTGTTGGAGATTCTGTAGACTTAAAAAACACTTTTGTGACGGTATATGAAGACTTTTAAATCTTAAGTGAGAAGTGATTAATATAAAGGAAGGGGGGTGGTTTAGTAGATAATTGGAGGACTGACGAGGTGAGTAGACAAAAGGCATCATCAGCTAGGTTTTCATTCAAATGTAAAGCAACTTTTAACCAAATTTGGAGAAAATTGGTGAAAGGAAATGTGAATCTTTGCTTTTATCATAAACTTTTTCACATCAGCCAAGCATAAAAGGTTTTGTTAAAATTAGTTTTTGACATTTTTCTGTGAAATTTTGATGAACCAGTTGACTGAGGACTGAATAGAAGGACAGATAAATGGACGGAGGGATGAAAGAAACTAAGCAAGTTTAGCTTAGATTTGTATATACATGACACTGTATTTTTCTGTGAATATACATTTCTACACTAGAAAAAGAGAGAGTGTGCTATCTCCTACTTTCTCAGTCCTTTTAAGTGCCAGAAAACGATTTCACTGTTTTGCATTCTCCTACTTTAAGGAGGCCTGGAAGCCATCTGTTGGACTTATTTCAAAAGGAGAGAGCTTGTGAATCCTTGCGTTATCAAACTTTGTTTAACACTTGAGATACAACAGCACGAAAGCCTTGAGGTGTCAGGACGAGACCAATGGAAGCAGACCAACAACAACAACAAAAAAAGAGCTATAAAACAGAAAACAACAAAAACAGCAGGACGAAGAGAATGAAACACTTTGTGAGGGTGGGAAACTGAGGGAAGGAGGAATGAAGGCAGATGGACCCAGACATCAAAAGCAAATTAGTGAAAGAAAGGGAAGTGAAATCTGTCAGAATAGAAAATCTGTTAGGAGAGTAAGTGTATTTTGACCACTGTCATTGCAGTTGGAGAGATAAGTTAAATTCAAAGTCTTTTTACATTTTTATTCATTTAGCTGATGCTTTTATCCAAAGCGACTTATAATTGCTATATATGTCAGAGGTCGCATGCCTCTGGATCAACTAGGGGTTAAGTGTCTTGGCTGTGTGCGCACACTTACGCAGAAGAGCCCTGGTCTCAGGCACTTGTCACAGTTATGAATGAGTTGGGCAGATGTAAACATTTAGAAAATCAGCTGTGGCGGTTTTGGGGGGGCCAACAGGGGCCAGTGACACAGACAATGGACGCCCTATGGCCCCCGCTGAACGAAAAGTCTATAATAATCACAGTCAGGGTTGGGAGGGTTACTTTAAAAATGTAATCCGGTACAATTACTAATTACTTGTTTAAAAATGTAATCAATAACATAATCCAAGCACCACAAAATAAAAGTAATGTAATGTGATTACTTTTATTTGCTTTTGGATTACCTCAATGCCAAATAGGCAAATGAAGACAAGAGAAGTATCAATGATGTGTTTTCTGCTCAGTGTATTTTTAGAGAAACATAGAATAACAAAATCTTCTATTCCCAGAACACAACATTTAAACATGGAATGTTTAAATGTTGTGTTCTGGGAATAGAATAGAATATAGTGCAAAGCATATCATATAAAACATTTAAACATGGAATGTTTAAATGTTTTATATGATATGCTTTGCACTATATCACCACTATGGCAGTATCTCGCCCATCAATAACAAAAACATTGTTTTGTAGGTATTCTTGATGATATGTTTGTCATTTGGAAAACCATTTTACAATTTTGATTACTCATTCTGCACTTCAATTAATTTAGCATCCAATGAAAACAATGTGAAGCTGCTGAAGCATAGTGTTTCTGGGACCAGGCCCTACTGATTACTGTACTGCACCGTATTACTTTACTGATTCTGGTGAAACTGGATCTTATTTGATGGAGAAATATTAGAAACATGGAGAGAATATTTTTCTAGTTTTCTCTCTGATGTCCCCGGCTGCTCTGCCTCAACTCTGTGAAACACAGAGTTTCCTGATGGACAGATAGCTTTACTTGTTACTGAAGTTAGTTAACAATCTAGCTAGCTGCTGTTATTAGCTCAGTTAGCTGTGTAACCACTGGTCAAATTAACTTACTCTGCCCATACTAGGAGATCGGAGCACCAGGGGAGTGTTAGTGTTCACTATAAACTGTGACGTTATAAAGGTGTTTAAGTTACACGGGGTGCGGTGCCTGATTGGGTACGATAGCCGGGCAAGCAGGCAACAAAACCTCGCTCAGCAGCCTCCCAGTGAACAAATCATGAACAGAACCGAACATACCCTCAACGACCAACAGGGAATCCAGTAACTTACTGAGATGATGTACACAGAGCTTCTGTGATAGCTTTACTTTTTGCAAAAATGCGAACTGTAGCCATTCTGCCTGTATCTGTGGCTAGTTACTTCGGTCAGTTAGCCATGTTGCTAGCGGTTCTATTAGCTTACTCAGCCCCAGCAAGACCTTCCCACATTCATACTGTATTCCCAGTGGTGAAACTGGCATCTGTCTGTCTCTGAGGTTGTGCTAGTCCAGCTGCTCCAGTTCACACACTGGGAGCTGGAACCAGTCTGCACAGACTGTGCATGATGTGGTGTGGGCGTAAACGCACATTTGGCACTCCTGGCGACTGTAAATGCCAATCAATACCGCGACACAGCCCTCCCTTGCTTTGTGTTTTTACAGAAACACGTACATATACCATAGACTGTATATAAAAAGCATATATGGGGGCAAACAAGAGATCAAAAATAGTTTTTATTGGCTGTTGACAGTATATTTTGACTTGTGAAATAATAGATATCCAAAATTCCCCTCGGTCAAAACATTTGAGTATAATGTGTCAACAATAAAAATTTAAAAGAAATCCCTGTGAGCAAAATCCTCAGATTTCCTCCTGTTCTGAACAGCTTTTTCTACCAACGGCTGCATTCTACGACATTCAGCTTTAGACGGAGTCGCTATTCTATATGTAAATGTACTTTATTTGTCACATACACATACATGTTCTGATATTCATCCTCTGCATTTAGCAGACCAACTCCAGATCTTATGTCAGTGTCTGGTCACTGCACTGACTGAAGAACATCCAACCTTCTTGCTGTGAGGGCACAGTGCTATCCACTGGTCCACTATGCCAGTATGGTCATTTGCTTGAGCAAATAACCATACTGGCAGCAACACTCAGTCTGTGTGTACTGCTCAGGGACAACAACAGCCTGGTAACATGCTTCAATTAGAAGACAGTGGGCTTTGAGAGGGGGGGACTTAAAGAGACAGGAGCATCCACAGCTTGTTTTAGACAGAGGCTGAAATGAAGGCCTACATAGAGAGCCAGTATAAGACAGAATATTATTTTTTTGAACTTTGAATCATGCAACGCTGCCATTCAGGAGTCACAAACTATAGGACTGGAAAAGCATTATAATAGGGCTCCTTTAAACATATTTCGGAAAAACCTGTGATACTAAAAAAATGTCTAAATGTAAATAATCAAGTAGGAAAGTTTCATGGTGAGTTAATTTTTTTTACCCTGTTCACCTGCAGGGTCAGTGTCTAAGCAAGCCATTCTTTAATTTCAGTCCCCACATTCTCCCACCTATCTAAACATTATAATTACACTGATGTTTCAAAAGCATGCGTTTCATTTTGTGTGTGGAACCAGATGTGTTTTATGCTACTAATATCATGGCATCCATATAACCCCACAAACAAAGTTG